>JABUQX010101229.1:5000-17500 GCA_015478945.1 Trachelipus rathkii | reverse complement strand
GGATATATATACTATATAGTATTTAATATTAAAACCTTTGTCGCACATTATTAGTGGAAGACGTGCGGACGTGGACGTGCGGACTTGCGATAGCGGAGGTTTGATAGTCTGGAATAGGTGCGGAGGCGCTAGCGGACTACGTTTTCTCGAGGTGCGGAGGTGCGCTAGCGGACTACCCCTAAATGAGCGGTGTGCCCAATTTCCGATATATATATATATATATATATATATATATATATATATATATATATATATATAATATATAAATATATATAAGATATATGTATATATATATATATATATGGTTATATTTCAATATATATATTTCATATATATATATATATATAATATATTATAGCAGTTAAGAAGAAGAGTAGCATATATATAGCATATGTTATTATTATGATATATATATATATATATATAAAAATGGTATATTCAAAATATGCATATATATAGATATATACTGTATATACATATATATATATATATATAGTATACATATATATATATATTATTATTATATATATATATATATATATATATATATATGTGTGTGTGTGTGTGTAGAAAATGTTGTTATTAAAAAAAATATATATAAAAATATATATATATGTTATTATTATTATTATTGCTATTTATATTATTATATATACATATATATTATTATTATTATTATATTATGTTATAGTATATATATATATATATATATATACCTATATATATATTATTATACATATATATATACATATATATATATATATATTGTTGTTATTATAATATATTATATATGTTATATATATATATTATATATATTATATTATATATATATATTATTACATGCAAAATCATATATATATACACACATATACATATATATATATACATATATATATATATATATATATATATATATATAAATATATATATATATATATATATATATATATCTATATATATATATATTCTCCCAGGAAGGATTTTCATCCTGTCAGCCGCGCAAGCGTCTTTCTCCAGACATCCCTCTGCTGCACTATTCCTCTTCTCTTCAGCACTCTCATTTTTGGTAGCTGACATCTTTCCAGAGATCCTCCACCGATTCTGCCCATCTCTTCTTCGGTCTTTCCCTTGGTCTTCTGCCCTCTGGTGTCCATTCCCACCTTCTTTTCGGCATTCTGTCTTGCTCCATCCTCTCCAGATGTCCTCACCATCTTCTCAATCTCCCACATCCATCTTCAGTATCATCTTCACCCCTATATCTCTAATTACTTTATTCCTTATTCTGTCTCTCCTACTCTTTCCAATCATAGTTCTAATAATCTCAGTCTCCGCTGCTTGTATCTCTTCACCTCTCCTCTCTTCTCAAAGCCGTTGTCCATGCCCGCTCCGGTACAGCAGCGTCAGTCAGTATACCAGTTAAAGCCTTTCAGCCTTTAACCTCTATTCCGGATGTTTTTATCTTTCATCATGGGGTATACCGTTTTCATAACTAATCCATACTTTTCCATTCGTCGCGTAATCTCTCCTCCACTTCCTCCCCTTCTGGCAAACATCCTCGAGGATAATTGCAGGTGTTCACCTCCTCCCTCTCACCACCATCCCCATCCCCTCCCCATTTCCTCCGTTAGTACACATCTCGTCTTCTGTACGTTCATCCTCATCCCTGCTTCCTCCAACTCCTCCGCTGCAAACAACTCCACCACCTCTCTCGAATGTCTCCTCTCTCTCGCCCAACATGCCAGATCATCCGCATATGCCATTATGTCCCCTTCAAATTCTCCCAGTCTCCCTCACTTTCCTCTTATCACCACGCGTCTAAATTAATATAAACAGCAGTGGAGATAAAACACTCCCCTGCTTCACTCCTGTTTTCACCTCAAACCATCTATCGTTCTCGCACTCAGCTCTAACATTACAACTGCATTTCTCATACATACTTTCTATTGCCTTCTTTAATCTACCCCTCACTCCATAATTCCTCTCCATAGCTATCCAGAGCTTTTTCCTTGGCACCGAATCAAATGCCTTTTGCAGGTCGATGAACGCTACAAAGAATCTCTTGCCATATTCCAGCATCTTCTCCGAGATCATTTAGTGTGAATAAGAGGTCCGTCGTTCCTCTTCCTCTTCTATACCCGTACTGTTCTTCTCAGAGTCTCGGCTCTACCTTCTCTCTCAGCCTCCTCTCCAATATTTTTTCGTATATTTTCGCTAGATAGTCCATCACTGTCATATATATATATATATATATATATATATATATATATATATATATATATATATATATATATATATATATATATATATATATATATATATATATATATATATATATATATATATATATTTTATATGTATTTATTTTGTCTATCTTTTTATATCTGGTATCGATATCGAAAACGGCCATTTTGATGTATCGGTGTTTCGTATCGGTATCGGTTAAATGGCTGATACTTAGCCGATACTTCTTACTTTTGGGTGAAAAATTATACAGAAACTTTAGATTCAATAATAAATCTAGTCTTCGATATAGATAGTTTATGTTCCTCGTTATATTTTTTCCTTCAATTTTTAACTAGATTTTTAGCGTTTCTCCATCTTGGTCTTTAGCGTAAAATTTACCTATTTTGACAGCTATTATTATAATTTATACAGATTTATCTACTTTTTTAGTTGATCAATAGTATTTTTTTTTTTGTACGCAATTTCGTGAGAGCGTGTGAGTGCGTGAGTGTTTTTAAACTTTCTGGATTATTCATATTTTAGATATTTGCTGTAAATAGGGTTTTATCGTTTTAAAATTTAGGTTTTAGCGTACGAAAATAAATTTTTCCTCATTTCTCCTTTGGTTTTTGTCTATTTGTTTCTGTCTGTCTGTTTTTTTTGTTTTTTTTTTTTGTGATTGCTTGTGCGTGCGTGTGCGTGTGCGTGTGCGTGCGTGTGCGTGTGCGTGTGTGGTGGCGTAAAAAGCAGTGTGTCTATGATAGCAAATTTGTAACAGGCGTGGCTTTCTTTGACTTTACCAACATCAATTGGCTTGCACTCCAACTCTGCATCCATGAACAGCTACCTCTCTAACCTCTAAACCTAATTTTATGCTCTTGTCCGAGACCCAGATGGCTAAGAATTCATCCTTCAACTCATTATATTCAACTATAACTTATTTTATAATATTGAAGGTGGAGTATGTGCCTATGTAAATATAAACATTCCTATACTAAACGTCTCGAGAATCTCGAATCTCTTAACTTCGATGTTCTGTGGTTTAAAATCTTTCTTTCCTTCTACTACAATATTCTTATGCTTCAGCTATTGTTCTCCTAACAGAACAGATTTTCATTCTTTTGATTACCTTACTACTTTTCACGAGACTGTTATATCTTCAAAGATCTTCTATTTAGGGGATTTCAATATACACAAAACTGAATTGTTAGGTTCCCTTCTCGTACTGATTTAGTTGGGAGGAAGCCGAATCATTCAGTATTCTCAAGATCTGGGGCAACTGATTAAATAACCTACGCATGGCTCCGATCGTCCCAACCGGGATTCTGAACACACTTGACATATGTTTCACCACTAGTCCTTCTCTATAAATACACCACCTTCGCTCCATCGGCAATCTGACCACAACCTTATATCACTTAATTTTAATACTTTTCTCCAACATCTCCATCCTGCCCTATGCAGTTTTCTGGCACTTTGATCGTTGAATTGGGGGCATTGCGTTGTTTAAGCTAACTATAATTGAAGTCTTTTAGACTCTAAGAGCACTTCATTCTGTGGATGCTGGGAACTGTAATTGTTACCGGGATGAGCAGGTTCATTCCTTCTGGACTAAATCTTTTCTCCTCAAACCATGGTTCGATCGTGCCTTGTTCCCTGGCCGTTAGTCCAGGCTAGAGACAATGCTTATCGGTGTGGTACCCCTCGCCTCCTCTATCACCCGCCACCTCTCATTCAGGGCTAGAAATCGCGTTGTAGGATACTTCGGATTGTTGTGCGGACTTTCATAAACGAAAATGCGCTGACCTCCTTGGTTCTCCTACTGACAAATCTCTCTGGCCTCTTGCTTGTCAAAAACATCTCTAACAACTTCTGTAAATCATCCTTCCTCCTCTTATTCGCTCTGGTGATTCAGTTGTTAATACTCCAACTGAAAAGGCCAATCATCTCTTTGGCCTCCATTTTCCTCTAATTCAACCCTGGACGATTCTGACATTCCTCCTCCTCCTCCTTCTCAGGTGTAGCCATGCCTTTATCTGTGATTTCATTTGATCGGGTGCATGAGCTCCTGAAATCTATGAACGTTAGCTAGTGGCCCGGTTGGCATTCCTTCTTGAGTTTTGAGAAAAGAAAGCTTCCGTGTCGACCCACACCCTCGTTCAATCATATTCTCTATGCCTTATCAGCTCAGCACTTTCCCTCAGTAAGTTAAACGCGCATGTCCAACCTATTCCGAAAAAATGATGCTGCTCTGATCGTTCTAACTATCGCCCTATAGCTCTCACTTGTATTCTTTCTAAGATCTTTTAAACCCTTCTCAACTCTCTCACTTTTTAGATCATCTGGAATCTCTTTCCCCTTCTTCTGATTGCAGTACGGCTTTCTCTGCTCGAGACTACTGGCGATACATCTTCCATTTGGGAAATGATTCATGGTTTTCCTCCTGGGAAACTACGCGACACTGTGTGGTGGCGTTGGAGTATCCAAAGCATTTGACCAGGTATACCGCTCACCGTTTCCAAGGGTTTCCTCCTTCTCTTGCTTACTTATGTCTAGCTTTCTTTTTAAACGTCTCTCAATGTTGGCTGTTGCTGATGGGGCGACTTCTTCTTTTTCTGTCAATAGTGGTGTTCCCAAATTGCTTCTTGACTCTACTTTACGCCTCCTGCCTTTCTCACCAATACATCTTTTAACTCGCACATCTAACCCTGCACAATCCACTCCCATGCTGGTAGATTTGACTTAATCGTTCATTCTCAAATCAACTATATCACCCCTAGTTCTTACTCTCTGAATGCCCCTGTTATGACCTTCCACAATATCTGTGGCCCTTCCTCACTGATCTGATAGACTTGTGGGTTGGGTCAGTCTCAAGCTTGTGAAATTTAATTCTTTACAAATCTCTCTTTCTAAGACACTTAACTTTTCTACCCTTTCTCTGACGTGTCTCTGTCTCCCGTTGATAATATAAAATATCCTAGCCTCTTAATGATAAACAAAAATGTTTTGGAAAACCCCAAATCAGTGTGTTAAGTTGCTAGGCGGCCTCAAAGAAACGTCTAAGTTCTGTTTAGGAGTGCAGACTTTTTTCCTCTCTCTGCCACTCCACCGCAGCTCATCCGCCCTTTTTGTATGGCAATTTTGCCCTGATATCTGTGGTGGGGCTCTGGTTTCATCCGACTTTTGGTCGAGTCAAAGCCAAAAGACTTATAAAATCAACTTGTACTTCACTCACTAATCTTTATGGTTTAGTGGAAGAAAGATGCTTGGTGTTATCTTTCTAAAAATAAGAGTGCGTCGAGGGAACTATTCAAACAGCGGCCCATCACCTTTACACACCCTCTGGCACGCGGGTGTTAAAGTCGGTCTACGAGTCTTCTGTGTTGATGTTAGTAACTCCAGGATCAGTTTGCTGCGGTGCTTCTTTCTTTCCTGCCACCTTTTCTGTGGAATTCTCTTCCATCATTTGTGTTTCCTATAATCTCCTCACCTTAAAGCCTGCGTCTGTGCCTCATCTGCGTAATTTGGTGTTGATGATTTTTTTTTTTGAGGCTTTCAACAATCAACCTCACAGGCTTCTGCCTGTGAGCGGCGGTAGATAACTGTAAAAAACAATGTGGCGGTAAGTCTAATAAGCAATGTTCTTGTTAGCTGGAACCCAAACAAGAATGGTACCTCCGATTTGTGAACTACTTAGAATGATAAAACAGAAGGTAACTGAGAGAGCTAATTGTCGACAAAAGAGATGAGATAGAAGTGGAAGCAAATTTATCTAACCCTAAAATAGCACTGATAGTAACGATGCTATAAATTTTCAGCAATAAATTGTCGAAGATGAGGATTTGATACATAATTTTATGTTCACGAAATTCATTGACATCTCATTCACCTTCAAAGAAATCACACCAAGGAACCTCATCAAAAAAACTGAAGAGACAGTCATCAATGAGCAAAGATAATTCAAATTTGTAGTCTGTGAAAGAGGAGATGAGGTACGAAAACATGAGATGCTGCCTACAGAAGAGAAACCTTTCATGCGGTGAAAGAAATACAAGTTTTTATTTCATTATCAGTGCTTTCAGTCAAATAATATCATGCACCCTCCTTCATCATCGAGAGAGTTGTTTATAGTAGGAAATGTAAAACACCAAAAGGAACAGCCTCTCGCCAGATACTAGTGAAAGCTTAATGTATTTGCATCACAATTTGTGAACTTTTGAATTTGAGTATTGAATTATATCTCATCTTAAATATATTTTATTAAAAATTAAGTTTATTTTTTTTAACTTTTCGGCTGATTAATTGAGGTCTCTCTTTCATTATTTTTATTCGTTATATTGTAGCTAGTTAAAATCTTTTTGTAAATTGTAATCATGTTAAAAACTTAAAACATAAAAATTAATACTTACTGGAAAATGGAAATGGGATATTTTTAAATAAACAAAACATAAAAAGTTATTATTATTATATTTGGTAATTATTATTCCTTAAAGGTAAATTATTTTAATTGCAAAATAATATACTGGGGCACAAACAAATATGAAATATAAATGACCAAGTATTGTTTGTACAGGGAAATGCAATTTGAGTTGCCTAGCAGTGCCACAAATGTTCTAATATCTGTTACTGTACGTATTATATTAATCAGTACGGTATCGAACGATATCGGTATCGGCAAAACTAAAAAATAGAGTATCGGTACGTATCTGGTATCATTCTCTGGTCATCGATATTATCCCTTAATTTATATATATGTTATATATATATAGTATATATATATAGCATATATATATATATTATTATTATATATATATATATATATATATTAATATATATATATATATATATATATATATTATTATATATATAATTATATATATATATATATATATATATATATATGTTATATGTTATGTTATATATATATATATATATATTTTATTTATATATACATATATATATATATATATATATATATATATATATTATTATTGTTATTATATATATTTATTATATATATATTATTATTATTATTATTATTATTATATACATACATATTATTATATAGCATATATATAAAACATATATGTTATGTTATTATATATAGCAAAGTTATATATATATACATATATTATATATATATATTATTATTAGATATATATTATTATTATTATTATTATTATATACATATTATTATATATATTATTATAAATATATTTTATATAATATCTCTGTCCACAAGATACACAAGATATATATATATATATATATATATATATATATATATATATATATATATATATATATATATATACATATATATATATATATATATAGTAGTATATATTATATATATACATATATATATATATATATTATATATATATAATATATATATATATAAATATATATATGCTATATATATATATATATGTTAGATATTATTATTATATATTATATACATTATATTATTATTATATATATATATATTATATATATATATATATATATATATATATTATATATATATATTATATATATACATATATATATATATATATGTAGATAGATAGATAGATATATGTTACATATATATATATTATTATTATTATTATAAATATATATATAGAGATATTATTATTATAAATATATATGTTATATATATTATATAATATATATACATATATATATATATATATTATTATTATGTATATATATATAATATATTATATATTATAAAGAGTTGAGTTAGAGTTATATATACATATTATTATTATTAGATATATATATATATATGATTAGATATATATATATATATATATATATATATATATATATATATATATGATATATATATATATATTATATATACACTTATATATATAATTATATTAATATTATTATTATTATTATATATATAAGAGATACATGATATGTATGATGTATATACACAGAAGGTATATAGTATATATGAGATATAAGAGTTTACAGGCAGTAGTATGGTAAATATATAGCATATTACATACATGGCTATTATTGTTGAGTTGAGTTATGATATAGCATATATATATATATATATATATATACATATATATATAAGATTATATATATATTATTATTATTATTATATATTATATTATTATATTATACATATATATATATATTATTAATATTATTATTACATATTATTATATTACTTATATATATTATTATTGATATAGATATTGATAGTTATTATTATTATATATATATATACATATATTATTATTATTATATTATCATTATTATTATATATATATATATATAAGATACATATATAATATATATCCATTTACATAATATGATATTATATATATATATATATATATATATTATTATATACATATATACACATATATATATATTATTATTTATATATATATATATATTATTACATATATATATATATATATATTATACATATATACATACATATATATACATATTTGCTTGATATATATATATATATATACACACATATATATATGTATATATATATATATATATATAGTAGAGATATATATATATATATAAGATATATATATATATAGTATATATATATATATAATATATATATATATTATCTACGCCCTTTCCCAAATTGTGTGTGAGGTGCTTATCTTACAATGGAAATAGAAAAGTAATAGAAGAACATGACGCAAGAAGAGAAAGATCCCTGCCCCTAACCGTTCCCTTTCTATCCTTAAATGAGAACTCATTGCAGTCAAAAATATCATCCCTAGGGTTTCACGAGACTTCTGACGGACCGTCAATGGTATTTCGTCAACGATGAGTTCATCCCCTGGGGTCAGGCTAACAACCATAACAAAACGCAGCCATTCACTCCTATTATGCACATCTCTTTTCGCCTCTGCCAGTTTCACATTCATCTCCTTCAGGCATACTCCATTACTGACCAGATCCACATTTTCTTTCGTCTCCCAGCCGGTCGATTTCCAGCACACTCAAAACTTTACATAAGCTAAACCAACCGACTATTATCTATCCTTTCTATATGACCAAACCCTATATATATATATATATAGTATATATATATATATATATAGAGCAGCAGTAATATATATACAGTTATATATATATATATAGCAGCAGTATATATGGTAAGTTATATGCGTGTATATATATATATATTGGGTGTCTAAGAATTATCTGAATAATTTTCTCATAACATAAATATATTATGGACAAACCAAGGAGTTTGAAACAACCATAATAAGAATCTATATTACCCAAAATTTGTTTCGCATAAGTGATAATGGTAGAAACATTTCATATGTGCACCATTAACGATTCTCAAAACTTCCAGTCCATATTCCAAATTCTGCCATGAACGCACAAGTATTTCCACATTAATTTGTTAAACAGAAACTGATTTTTTTCCAGTAAACCAGCAGTGTCTGGGACCTGGGTATTGTACACAAATGAAAAAATCATATGGTGTGATGTTAGGAGATCTAGGTCCAAGGAATTATATCTCCACTGCCGATCCACCTGTTTTGGAATTTATTATTTGGGAACCTGCGCCATCTTGTTGAAACATTATGAGATGTTTGCATTCATCCAGTTGCCGACAAGCAAAATGGTGCTATCGCATTATCGTGTGAGAGATCATACCACACATTTACTTTAGGACTATCTCTAATGTGTTCTACTGTGATACTAAGATTTTCTGACCCCCATTTGCTCATATTTTGTTTGTTAACATTTCCTGAAACATGAATTGTTATCTTATCAAAAAACACGTTTTTTGTCAGGAAATCATTATCTGAGTCGACGCTATCAAGCACAGTCATAGAAAATTGCAACTTGTAGGGATAAAATTTCAAACCTTTACGCAAACCATCGTGCTCTGTCAAACGAGGCTTCTGTAACTTTCGGAACGCAGTTCTCATCGACTTGCAGGCACTGCGAAGAAAAACCTCTCGAATAACCTCTACATTTTCTTCTGACGTTCGGGAACGCCTTGAACCTGTCTTATTTTCTACACTTCCGATCTCCTTATATTTTTTGTACCAAGTTCGCACACTTGTTCTTGATGGAGTTTTTTTTTTTTTTTTTTAATTTGGTCTAAAATTGCGTTGAACCCGAGTGTCTGATTTGGCCTCAATAAACCATTCAACACACTTTGCTTTTTTCCTGTGCATTCATTTTTGAATTTACCTGAATGAGAAAACATATCAATTGGTAAATATTAACGCTTGGAAATTTTTTTTTCAAGCACAATAACAGTTGCACATACTATACTAAATAGGTTTCTCTGTAAAATGGCACAACATTGGCGTTTCTACACCTCTATAATGATAATGTATTTAGGATTGAAGTTGTTCAGATAATTCTCGCACACCCTATATATATATATATATATATATATATATATATATATATATATATATATATATATATATATATATATATATATATATAAGATATATATATATATATATATATATATATATATATATATATATATATATATATATATATATATATATATATATATATATATATATATATATATATATATATATATATATATTCTTATATATACATATATATCTATATTATATATATATTATTATATATATATATATATATATATATATTATTATTATTATTATATATATTATATTATATATATATATATATATATATATATATATATATAAAGATATATATATATATATATATATACACATACATTACGTCTATGTATAAAAGCGCATTGATCTGCAAAGAAACATTCTTATTTGAATAAATTTCAGATATATATATATATAGATACATATTATATACATATATTATATATATAAAAAGAAAGAAAGATATATATAAATCCTTCGCGTTTATCTTCCTATTCTCAGAATGGGGGTGAGGTGCGCTACATATACCGGAAACAGAAAGTTAGTTGGGAACATGACGTAAGTCGAGTTTTGCAAATTCTTTGTTGACCAGTATATATATATATATATATATATATATATATATATATTCCTATTTATATGAGAAAGATATATGTCAAGAGATATGTAAAAATGTATTTATATATATATATATATATATATATATATACTGGTCAACAAAGAATTTGCCCCAATACAAAGAATACCTGTTTCCTACATGTTTGTTCATGCATATTTCAAAAATAATGACCATTTTTCTCTATCACGCACATTTTTTAAGATCTACGGCAGGGGTTCCCAAACTTTTTTCGCCGCAGCACCCTTGTTGTGCTGAAAAAATTTCGCGGCACAACTACTCTTAAATTGGTTTGAGTATTTACCTTTAATGTGAAGAATGAAACTGTTTTAATGAATTTTTCATTATTTTCTTTAAAGTTTATGGGAAGTTTTGTCAATTTTACGTTTAAATCACTTGACGCTGAAAGTTTACTCCTGTATCTGTTTTTTATGTAAGCATACGTTGAGAATCCAGACTCGCATAGATAAGTGGATAAAACGCACAAGTCTTTTTAATGCAATCTTGCCAACAGCATTGTTTTCTGCATACACTTACATCCAGAACTCTTCTTGGCCACCTTCGTGGTATTTAAGTTTCAAAGTGCGGTCTTCACTGATGTCCAGCAGATTTTGAAAAGCTTCATTTGTCATCCCAGTAGGTTTACGTTTCGGGTTTGTCATCCAGCTGTAGACGTCCTCAGAATCAATATCGGGAAAATACTCAACAATGATTTTTTTTCAAACCTTCCAAGTGGGCAGTAATACTGATCTTATTTGTTTTGACAAATTCTTGCAGCCGAGGAAAGTTGGAGATGTCTCTGCTCTTAACACACGCTTCAAAAAATAAAAAAATTTGGCGCAAGCCTTTTTTTTTGTCTAATTGTGCTCCTCCCTTCCCATGAAGAGAGGGTGGTTTCATTTAGTTTTTCAAATATGTTGGAAAGGTATCCCGCAATTTAAGCTGCCAATCGATATCAGTTAATTTTTGAATTAAAGACTGCTCTGTAAATGTGACCACCACTGCATCGTTTAGTTCAAACAGTCTGTCTAAAATCTTTCCTCTTGAAAGCCACCGCACTTCTGTGTGCAGCAAGAGATGGAAGTGAGCCATACCCATATCTTCGGTGGTATGTTTTAAAAGGCGTGCTTGAAGCGGGCGGCTCTTAACATGATTAATTATCTTCACAGCATCATCCAGTACGACTTTTAAAAATCTTGTGGCATCTTTCTTGTTGCCAGAAAATGCCGATGTATGACACA
>JABUQX010101228.1:30000-34229 GCA_015478945.1 Trachelipus rathkii | reverse complement strand
AGGCAAGAATTCAAGAAGGCATGTTTTCTGTAAGTATTATTATAATATAGTAAAAGTTAGTATATCTAAAATAAGTTCTTACTTTATCTTAATAATTACTGACTTGAGATATGTGAGTGAGAATCATATTGAGAATTAATCACTATATAAGCTACTTTTATTTATATTTTTATAATATGAGAATAATGCTATAGCAACTAATCTCAGAGAACCGTCAACTTAATACCTCATGTTTGAGTTTACCAATAGCACCTCTCATCCTTCCATTCCCAAAATATGTAGAGTCTAGCCTTAGAAAAGGCAAGTAAATATCAAGTGAATGACAAGTATCTTATTATATTGATAGTAAATATAATATTAATAATGTATTTCTCACTAAAGTATATAAATGATTTTTATTTCATTGAGTACTCATTATAGAAAACTATATCTCGCTATTGGAAATAAGGGATACTGAGGCACAAAATCTAAGAACTTGAGCCACACTATAGTTTATATCATATAATTCAGGACATTTACAGATGGACATCCCATCACAATGATACTCAGACTTCCAGTTTCCTCCTCCGACGTCTGTTTTCAAAACTATCTATAGTTAGTGTGACTCTCCTGCGCACTCACGTGACAAGTCTCTGATAACAAGGACTATACATAAACTATCCAGGTAGATTCTAACCCAATTCTTATAAGATTCTTCATGTGTTAGATCACTTATCAATAATCGATATGTAGCGATAGATATATGAATAATAATGTAATGCTGAGAATACGATTATTTCTACTATTGCTAAAGATAATATGTTAATCCACAGTAACAAAGATAAATATATCAATTAATAACCTTTTCTTCATACTAGTACACTAAAACCGGGACAACGCTTGGTTTCTTCGCAAGCATCAACGCTCGGTGAAAGCATCTCGCTGACATGCAATCGGAACCAATCTGGTGACGAGCTGCTCCATGCATTCAACTCTGAGTCGAAGCAGCTATACAGTGCGTTTGACTGTTCCTGATATATCTTACAACATCTAAACACACACGACCTGTTAGACGCTAGAACTATCGTCCGAGTGTGAGAACAAAAAAAATGATGAGTAGAAATACTTTTTTGTGATACAGTATCCACTCCTATAACTTCAGATGAGCTTTGCCTCGTATGAATCCTTTGATCAATAAGAATCATTTATGAATCTGATCACTAAATATCAAGTAATGTGAGAATGATGATAGTAATTAGTATATATAGATAGATGTATTAGATAAATGATGATATGAGAATGAAGATATAAGATAGATTATAGAGTAAGATATAATAGTACTAAATGAATTTATAGATACATGAAGATTCAGAGATTGATAATGTGATATATGATGATAGTAAGATGAAGTTATAGAGTAATAAGATATGATGAGATGTTATTTAGATTTAAGTAGTAATTTATGGTGATGAATATGATAGATATTACTATGTTAACAGCATTGAATGTTAATGAATGATGATTCTATATGATCGAAAGAGAATCTATCGAGTGAGATTAACGATCTCTGACGATAGATGATGATGCATGTATGATGATGTTATTCTCTTGAATTCTTCGATATCATCCACCATTACCACGATTCATATGATAATGAGTAAATGATGATTATATGGTAAATAGGAGATTATGAAATGAGATGATGAAATGATGATCAGATGATGATTGATTAAGGATATGATTTTTGATGATGATGAATGAATAGATGAGGAGGAGATGTATATTTAATGGATATAAAGAGGGTAATGTGATGGAGTATTATAGGAGGAGGAGTGACCGTATAATAGACGCCACAGAAGATGCAAAGTGAGAAGAGAGCTGAAAGTGATATAAGACCCTTGAACCCGTCTGACGACCGCGCCCTTGATGTGGTGAGGAAAATTGTTTGAGAGCAAAAAACGGTGCACTTGTGTCGATCCTGAATACCATCGGCAAGGCAATACCAGAAACATTGTTACCAACATAACATAATCTTATCAGAGCTACACGGCAGCAATGACTGTATATTACACATATATGCCGTTGAACGCTTATACGTCATGCAGGACGGCCTTGCCTTTCTCTTGCCGACAATCGCCAACCAGCAAATCGGAAGATAACATTCACTAACTCGATAATCACCTAAATACTATATTTGCTGTACCACTATAATATATTTTAGCAATTACTCATAATAATAATAAAGAATGATTACCAACATTGATCTCTAACTCATACTACTCCATGAAGTGACCTCGTCATGTCCTTCTATTCTTGTTTGCGAGAGTTGTTGTATATTTTCTCAGCCTGAATGTGCCCGGTCTGACTACCACATCAGGATATATTTTATTAAAAGCCTTGTGGAGATAAACATCTCGAGGGAAGAGAGAGAAGGGCCGGGAACCAGTCTGTTGAGAATTCTATCAAGTACCAAGCAGTGCCTATAGATATTTATAATAGAGAGATTATAATTTCGAGAGCAGATATGATTAGAATAAAAGAAGAATATAAATAAAAATTAAGTAACTCAAAGGACAAAATAGTTCCATCTGATCCCATGATTAATTAGCATAGCTGTAAGGTACGTCCTATTCTAACTATAAACCATTCTAATATACAAACACATCATCCTCTCTTGGCGAGAGTACACTTTTGTCTTATCTATACAATTCCAGTACTCTGATTATTGTCATGCCTTATTAAAGGCTAAAAACGCACATGTCTATAAAAAAGATATCATAACATCTCTGCGAATACTTTTGCTTCTTCTCTACTAGATATATGTGTTAACCTGCTGACGGCGCACTCATTTACAATCAACAGGACATCTGCTATTCATACTTTGGCCTTGCCCCACTCTTATTTGGTACAAAAGGAGGTTATATTATATCACATCTACAAGCTGTAAAAAATGTATTATGTAGAGGCTACCTACGTGAACCCTATACACCTAACTAGTAGTAAACATAAATATGTTATAATCGAGTGAGACATAGACCGTGAGTATTAACATTATTTGGGCCCCTTGTAATTACTACAACTTGAAACCTAAAGCGGCTGAACCTAGGTGGTACACTCAAGCAAAAGAGCGCAAGAAACCACGGACCTATAAACGTAAGACGAAGGAAGTGATGAAAGCCGGTGTAAGATTATGTCATACCAATAGATGTGAGACTATACAAATATGAGATGAGTAACTAAACAGCAGGCTAAAATTATATGCTACAAGATATGGTAATTAGGGTACGATGCTTAAAATAAATCACTTATAATAGCCCTAAATAAAAAGTATAGCCAGTAATGTATTATAACTAGTGAGCAGACACTAACTCATACGAAATGATCGCAACACTCAATAATAAAATAGAGATAAAATTTACTAAAGTAGAAAGCCAAAGGGCATCGAATGATATTAAGATATATGAACCATAGGGGCGGGGTAAAGGGAGGATACCTAAAAAATAGTTCCGTAAGAGTATCAGTGAAAAAGATACTGAACTGAGTCACTAGGATAGTCATGCCGGGTGAGCTCAGCTAATTATGAGAGATATAGTGCACGCACCCGTGAACAGGCATAGACTGAAATACATAGATAAATAAGACCATTATACAACGACTCAAGGCGGATAAATAAAAAGTAATAGCAGGCGTTAGTAGTAACTGACTACATAGTAGGATATGAGAAGCCCACAACATAACTCAGATAGGTGATACTATACTCACGTACCGAACCATTAGTATATATATATAGATGGAAGCATAAATAGCAAGGAACTAAAGGTCCCTGATTCACGCTGAACACTACATAACACCTCAAATACCTAATATCAACATACCTATATAAACAACCTAACAGATGAGTAGAGTAGCCGTATAAGGGGAATGTAAGAGGAAGATCGAGCCGTTCAAGTAAAAAGGCAAATAATATCAATATTCAATACATCACCGTATATTAGGCGATAAGTATTATCAAGACGTGATTTGTTAAGTAAATAAAAGATACCATAATGATCAACTTGCTGATTGATCAATGTCACATTACAGAATCAAGAAGAAGGTCAAGTAATGTGAATCTACACAGGTTATGTGCAGATGATATTCTCAATGAGATACATAAAATTAAATCCCTATCACTAACTTACCATCCCCCGCAAATCACACAAAAATTTCACAGAAAAGTAGAGAGTACAAATCACGTTACAACTCACACA
>JABUQX010101228.1:0-27500 GCA_015478945.1 Trachelipus rathkii | reverse complement strand
AATTTCAAGTTTTGTTAATTTAAAAAAATGTCATTTTGTCTAATTCTTGTTTATTTACTCAATACCAATTGTTTATTTGTCAACCCATAGGCTGTTATCTAACTTTCAATTGCGCGCTGTAAATTACAAATGTGAGATATAGTCCTGTGATATATTTACACATGGAGTTTAGCATTCAATGTCTTTGGAACACTTCTTTCGTTAAACCCAAATGAGAACAATAACCTAAAAAGAACAAACCGGTTAAGAACCTTTAAGTTCGCAACCTTTGATACTTTAACTCAGGCAAAATGAGCCAGTTGTAACTTATCATGATAACTCCTGCTCTTGGCTACCAATACTTATGAGTGTGTTCTAGTTCTTACAACTTATTTATATTTTCCGACACAAAAAATTCTAAATGCTTTACTATAACAGATACAAACTGATGTTTCAAATATGTATATTCATTTAAAAAATAATACTTATACTATAATAAAAATAATATATATACATTATATTTATTATAAAAAGAGCATATAATTGATATCGAAAGCATTATAATACATATAATCATTTAGCACTAAATAATATCATAAATCAAACTTATCCAACAAATTTTACATATATAATTTAATTTAATTAATAAATAATTATATAACATTCATATCTCCACAACTATTTTACAAACTTTTCAAATCATTATTTCACAATTACCCTATCTTTTAAATCTTTTTACCACACTATATAAAAAACATATATAATTATAATCTATAATAAACTTGGCTTTGTTCATCAGTTTTAAGATATTTGCTTATAAATAATTCAAAATATAAGCTAATTTCTTTACATACTTTTTAATAATTTAGTTCAATCCAAAATTGAGCTTGTAAATATATTCTGAAACCTAAATTTCACAATAATTTAACTTTACATAACCATTCTAAAAAACAAATTATAACTATTATATATAAAAAATCCTACCCAAAATTACACATCAGAAAACTTTTAAATAAACAAAATACTTAATCAAAAATAAAAATAAAATAAAATATAAATTGAAAATATATTAAGATAGTTAGGGAGAATCTACGTAAACAGATTACATGAATTTTTCAAATGATACGAAATTAATATACTTAAACTATTAATTATATCTTATTAAAACTTTTTATATGTATTATAATTATTCATTTATATTAACATACATCCTAATCGAACAAACTTTTCGTTCACTTATATATAAATCTTTTAAAATACAATTTTAATAATCAGAAATTATTTCATGCTTACATCTATTAGTATAATTATATCTAAATAAATTAAACACTAAGAATATATACCATTCTATTCTCCCATTATCATTTGCATTAGTTTAATAAATAAATAATAAAATAATAATATTGTTTAAAGAATTTAAAGTAATAATCTAAAATTAAGATATAATTATTTAATAATAAATATATATAATATAATATAAAGATAGAAATAATTTAATAGTTAGGTAAAACAAATAAATTTAAAAGACCAATTAATATAATTAACATTTAATTCCTAAAAATAACCACATATTAAGTCCTTCCTAACTTCACAAATCTAAAACAAATTAAAAATCAAAAACGATAATTATAATCCCGTTATTCAGAGCTTCCACAGTTTAAGATAAATAAACATGTTCGAATAATTTATGGCCAAATACTACGTCACGACGAAAATAAGCATGCATTATATGATAACATCTATTTTATATAAAGACTGTTCAGTTAAACGGTTCGTAATTGATTATGATTCTACCTTATTATCAAACTATATGATCATATAATATAGACGATGTGCTTCAGCTCAGTTGAAAAGTTAATCTCATGTTTTGTTTTCCAAAGAAAACTTCTTTATAGTATTCGTTTTGTTAGTGATTTCAATTTGTTCCACCCAAATAGTAATAACTCTTTGTATGTTTTGTTGATATTTCAATTTTTCCACCCTTTGAACTGATCCATAAGTGGAGATATTAAAGACTTAAGTGGAGTGAACCGAGGTGGCCAAATGGAACAGGAACCGATATAGTAAATATATACCTATATAACACCTGATCCTTATACAATAAGTAATTTTTACAAATCAAATAAAGTTTACCAGTAGTTCTCTAATAATTTATATAATTATTAATATGAACACAAAGTCAAAATATATATTATACTTTGAAAAACATTGTTAACGTGAAATTATAGTTATACACAAATGTTTTTATCGTACTTACTTTTCCTCCAGTTGGAAGTAGAGCTAGCTTCGTCAGCAAAGTGAACGCGTCCCCGCAGGCGGTTACTGAACCTTGGTACGGAATTTGCGGGTTTGTAGGCTCCTTGCTCGTAGAAATGAGTCGTATTGTGTTTCTCATGGTGAAAATACTTGGCTTAAAAGTCCCTTGCTCGGCTTACCGTTAATAGAGTTGACACGTTTCGCTCTTGAGATAGGTTCTCTTTTCGCGATCCACGCAGGAAAAATTTTGGTAATGGGTAAATCAATGAATATAAATATTATTTAGGTTATTTTACATAAGAAAGGGATTGGGTGCCATCTTATCCCCATTTCTATTCAACGTAGGAAAATTCAAATATTTATTTTTATATACTCATCATCACGGTATTAAATAATTGACTACTACCTACTATTAAATATTAATTAATAATTATAATTATTTAATAAAATAATATATATATATTATATATATATATTAATATATATATTTTAATAATAACTAATATAATTAACAATTAAAATATAATTATTATAATTCATATTCAATGATATCATTATTTAATTTTAAATATTTTAATATGTATTAATTAAGATTATATTATAATATATCTATATAATAATATATTCTTCTATAAGATAATATTTATTCAAATATATATTTAATATATAATATATATAACAGTATATATATATATTTATGATAATAATATAATATAAATATATATATTATAATTATATTATATATTTATAAATTAATATAATAATATATTATATTAAAATAATTAAATTAAATATATATAATAATAAAAAATAATATATATATATATATATTATATTATATTAATAAGAAAAGTTATTAATTTTTTTATGGCAAAAAAATTAATAAATAATTTATTATAATTCTGATTAATTAGTTAATTTATTTTTCTATATTTACTACAACGGTAGATGCTCAATGAAGTATTAGGTTGATAGTTTATATAATATAAAAAAAAATTTTCATAAAAAATAAATAATTCAAAAAAAATAGCCCGAATATAATATATGATATATATAGAAAAAATAAAATATCTCAATCAAACCAAAATGATAAACTTTACAGATAATTTTTTTTATATAATAAGAGATGAAAATTAAATGCAGCATAAATAACATTTACAAAGAACAGGGTCGTATGAAATGGGCTATGCTATGGGAAAGTATTATTTTTTAGTTTACACTTTTAAAAAGTTTAAACTTAGGTCTTTAATGCAAATAACCTTATAAGAATTTGGGAAATGTTAAAACTCGAGCAAAAATTTAGATAGTTATAATTTAGAGACATCATCTCATATATGAGTATAGATGGGAGTTATTACCTAAATATATGGGAAAATTTTTACAATAAAAATAATATAATATATATTACATAAGTCAATTATATTATATCAAAAAAAAAATTTTAAAAAAAATTAAGTTCATTTATAAAACTAATACATATAAATATATATTATGAACATTTAATGGCTCATGTAATAAGGACAATCAAAACTATCATAATTTAAAAGTAATACATAATTTAATTCTATACATGCAATATTTCTTAAATTTAATGAACATTATAAAAAAGAAAAAATAATAGATAAAGCACTCCTATTTCCCTCGCGCAACACTCAGCAAATTGAAAACACTAAAATAAACAAAATGTCGGAAAATAGAACAACAATTATCCTAATTAATTTATCTTATATATATAGCTAAACCTTTATTTGCGGGTATGCTTATTGTATCCTTAATCCTTGACCATTCATAGCACCTCTTGCGGATACAGTTATAATTTGGTTATCTGGATAAATATTGTAGACGCTGGGATCGATGGCGATTCAATGAAATTTCCGGTTCAAGGAAACGAAAGTTTTGTTTTATTCTTCTAAATTTTTAATTACAGTTTTAGACAACCACTATTTTATATTTGAAATAATATTAATTATTTTTTTCGTATACCTTTTCGGGTCTTAATCTAAAAACAGAAAACAATGGGTGAAATTCACTAAAAATACTCCACAAAAATTTTACAAAAAAGGTCTCGGAATATAAACATTAATTAAATTCTCCGTGTTTGGTAGGTTTAATTCGTTGTGTAGATATAAGAGCAAACCCCGTTTCTTGAAGCGGACAAAATAATATATATTATAGGGCCACACTATATAGGTACTATCTACTTAGAGACATATTTAATGCCTCAGACTAATTATATAGATAGTACTATTACTATACTATATATATATAGGCATATTATACTGTCTACTACCATCAGGAATTAAACTATGGAGGATTCGGGGGGTCAAAGCTTTATAGATATTATACCATAAAGAAAGCAGTTTTGGACTTTTGTTGTAGACGACCTAACGAGTAAAAAATATTATATAGCTATTAAAACCTTATATAGTAGATTACATTATAAAATTTATAATTTTTTTTTAAACAAAAATTTGGAACCCCAGACTAAATATACACCCCGTACCGATGGAAGGAGTAACGGTGGTCCTCCAAATATACGAGCTTAGGATTCGCGGATATACGAGACAGCGGTACGGACTATTTCCCCACATCCTTGTGGAGGTACTATAAACGGAAACCCCCGCTCTTTGGTATGAAATAATGGTGTCAGCGTTAGAAGTTCCTCCGCCCCTCCGGCGTAGGCTGGGTTTATATTGAACGGACACACACGTCCCCCGGCCGCCCTCTGGTTTTCCCACTGCGGCTCCAGGGCCCCATAAAAGCTTTGTGGCCCCGCGGGTGTATTAAAGATACTAAAATTGATACATTAGCAATTAATATATTTATTAATTATATGGAAACACTTCAGAAACAAAAATCTATGTTTCCATGTACTTTAAATAAACATTAGGATTATTTTAATGTTCAAGTATAAAAATATAAAATAAACCTAAAAACTAAAGTTCATTAGTAAGGAACATGTGTGTATAATTATATAAAATATATTATAATTTTATCTATTATTAAATACCCTGACATTTAGGACAATAAATAACTATATTAGTACCTATACTTATCACGAAAAGACCAAGGTCAATATGATAATAAAAATCAAGTCAGAGATTACAATAAAAATTTGTAATAACAATTAATTACCTGCTATAAGATATTTTGGGGGAAATTTAACCAATTATCATTCCTGTTTTTAGATCCTATATAAAGATAGTAAACTAAAGTTAATTAACCTAAAAAAATAAAGCCTTCTCTCACACAGTCTATATAGTGGGCTATATTTCACCTTCCAAATTATAATGTTAACCAAAATATCACCAAAAAATCGGAGTCATAACTGTAATGCTCACAGCAACCACTGAGGGTAAAATGAAATAGATTAGGTATTAAATACTCCTCATAGATTCTGGGAAAGAGGAATACTTTATACCGTATTTAGCTACAAGGAATTGTCAATAAATAAACGCGTGAGGGGCTAACCTATTATGCAAAAAAGGAACGTTAATGTTCGTTTTAAATTAATTAAATAATATAGAATTTATAGCTAATTAAGGGAGTTTATTTTAATATATATTCTCATTAAGGACGTAGCAAAACAATCACGATATTCAAGATAACCTGACTGTGCTGTCAACTAAGACATACTTATACATATAACTACAAAAAGAGTATAAATTGAGTATTGCCATCTTACCGACGTAGAATTGCCCAAGACAGTAGAAAGGTCATGATAGGTGGATGGCAGTAATGTAACTAACCCACATCATATTATATGACGTGTCTGTATGATTTAAGTGACTTTATAGCAAAAATGGGTCCCACGTCCGTTGTTTGAAGAGATATTACTAAATTTGATATAACTGAGTAACTTGTGATTAAGTATATACAGAAATATAATAGTAGTATTTTAACTGTTTAGAAGAAGTAGTACACTATATATACTTATATGAGATAGTATGTTATTTATAAATATACAAATATATTGAAGGCAATATTGGTAATATAAACACCGTGAATGAGAAGATACAAACTCGCTCATGAGATTATTAGTTAAAGATTTGGTAAATCCATTAAACTATAGCTAATATATTACGTAAGAAAATAACGAAAGCCTTAGTGATTAGTTTAAGCTTTAGATAAGTTAATTAAACTTAAGAAATATTAATGAGTTTTTTATTTAATCATTGATGGTGGTTTATATTAAATTTTTATTGTATGTAGTGTGTTATTTTGAATAATACACCCTGTCTGACTTTATAAAAACACCGAGGTAATTTGTATTTATTTTGACGAGTTTTCAGGTATACAAAGTTATAAATTCACAGAACATACTAACTACTGCAATTATCAGTACCAAAAATAAAAGCCAAGACATCTCCTTATCTTTGAGACATTTCTCAGTCTCCTAAAGACTTCTAATCAGGATTGAAGAGTTGAGGATTAAATACCTCACCAGAACAATATACGTAATTGAAAGTTAGTCCTGGTGAGAGAATTGAGCTAGTTGATACTTTTAAAAGCGCAATAATGGCATACTTCGCACCTGTGGAGCATGTCGAGACACACTTCTTAGCGATTAGTACCTAAGAAGAACACGATCTTTGCCACACTAGGAAGATGAGACAGAGGGCTTAAGAAAGCTAATAAATAAATGGCATATGAGAAGCGCCATTTTGGGATGATTTATGATATTAGAGGATGACACTCATGTAGTGATCGCCTCCTAAACTCAAAAAAGGAAGATATGTACTCGAGAAGAGCTTCTTAATTGTGAAGTAGATCGTCACGATACCTACAGAGTTATTAAATTCACTTTGATCATTCTAAGAATTCCTCCGTAGAGTAACTGAAAAATGTATCATTGCGATGTTCTGGTAATAAGGAAATAGTATTTGAATTTTCGACTTATACTACCCTATGGAAGCGATTCCATCCTATTATGAAGGTGAGTTATTCTTCGGAAACATCATGGCTAATAACTATAGGCGTATACTTAATAAGGGAAGCAAAGTAAAAGCTGTATTTTGCTATTGTTATTTTGTCTGTGCTGTATCCTAGATCCGAACAGATAAGATGGAATGCGAAAGTTATCAATTACAATTCCTCGTAAAGAAAGCACTTATGTAAAGAATCAATTATTAGTAGAATATCCAGGTGTAATAGGATTCTCCTCACAATCCAATGAGTTCTAGAGCAAGTTTCCATTGAGTTATAAATCTTGAGCTAATGAAGTAAGGGAAAATGAGAATACAGAATTCATTCCTCGTTTTAAGTTTAAACAGTTATTGCTGGTGATATTATAACCAAAATGGGAATATCGTATGAGGTATCCCAGTGGAGAGAACAATTTTTTCGATAGGAAGTATTTAGACCAAAACAAAGTTTAGTTATGAGTTAAAAACGGTTATAATAAGATTCGGTGGTTTACAGATGTTAATGAGTATATTTTGGTCCTTTTATTTGGGTATGAACGACTAGACAGTAGGTTTGACTTATTATTGTATTTGTATAAATTTTGGGGGACCGGGGGTGCACACTAAATTGGGATCCAGAAAATAGAATATAATCATTTTATAAGTAGTTTGTCAGATTAAAGGTCTTATGAAAAATAATCTAAAAGTTTAATTATTGTTTATAAGACATCAAATGATTGAAATCGCATATAAGGGATATGTAACGGCACACTGAAACCTTCTTTATTCACTAAGGGATATTTACTAAAATTCATATAAGCTCTCTAGTAAGAGAAAGAAAGACATTATAGGTGAAGGGAAGGGAACATGAGAGCATAAGAAGTTAGCGTTCCAAGCAGATTCCTTATTTTCTTTCGAGATAAATTAAAGGGAATTGGAAAAAGAATAACCCGAAGGAACGTGTTTAAATTACTAAAACTAATAAATATTAATGGAGAAGATGGAAAAAAAAACCAAATTTTAAAAACCACAGTTCACGGAATCGTCTCGGATATCCTAATTTCTTCAGGGTAATAGGGTAAAGTATGCTAGGATTGAATATGTGAGGAAGATTATAAATCATTCTACAGTAGTATGGTTAACTAGAATGATAATATATACTCACCGTGAACAAACGCCCTAAATCGAATTACAGCACTAGTATAATTCACACCTTTTAAATCATGGATAAATTATCTAATTACGGGATAAAAAAACCCTATTATCCTACCTTTATAATACCCACTCGGGTATCATACCAAAGTTAATGGAAAAGGGAAGAAAATTTATCAGGTATCAATCTTAAGTTATAAATTGAGAATCATCCATCACTTTAGCTAATACGGTACATGTTTATTGTTATGTGTTTAATTATTGCTAATGAATAGAAAGACTATTCACGGGGAAACGATGGTTTCTTAATTACCTAACTAGTGCTATAAATTATAAGAACTGAACATCTTAATCCAGAACCCATATTTTATATATAGACTACACCTACAATACTATTTGGTTTACAAGTTCTAACCTATATAACATTTATATATGATTATATATCTATCTCTTAAATTATTAAATCATTACATAAAAAATATACTGGGGCAAGATTACCAAATCTAACAGCCAGGATTAAGATTGGCATTTTTACACTAACTGGATTCTCACGTACCAATCAATTGTTTAAATTACTAATTAATCAGTGAATTAACCCTGATAATGTGTCAACGTACCATGGCACTATCTATTGGGTTTGAGCCATGGTGAGAAAGGATTAGGGGATTTTTAAAATTCACTAACGCAAAATAATAAAGGTATAAAGTCCAGGATTCGGATTGCTCTGTACTCTTCATAAAGATTATCAGTTTATCCCTTCCTACATATATAATATGATAATCAATTTACTTAGGAAAAGAACAACGGGTTTCAATTTGAAGGGCAGATGATTACCTCATTATATATCTAATAGGCAAATAATGGGAGCCAGAGGAAAATAATAAGAGTTAAAAATGGTATAGTAATGACATTCTCAATACTTTACAAAATTAATATGATAGGACTGTATAATGTATATTCATATATTCCTATGTATAATAATTTAACAATAAAAAATGGGGAATAAGTGAGTTAACAGATTAATAATTAGCCAAAAACAGCTTTCATTCTGACTATGAAGATAAAAGTCAAAGTCTAAATTATTTTCCTCATTGTTTAATCATACCTTTATATCCTCATCTATATATATCCATATTGGGCATTTTTGTGATGTGAAAACATTTACCCCGCCAAAGAAATGTTATAATGATATTTCAAAAAGTTCTTTTATTTATTAAAATAATGTGAACCCCAAAGAGTATAATAACGCGATAAAGACTTCATAAATGGAAAGGAGTAAACCGTGGAGTTCATTCATCGGCCTTACGAGAGTGAAAATAACGATTCATAGGATATAAGGACTATTTAACCATCCCCCTATGGGGATAGGGTCTAACGAAACCCCACTTATCTATTATAAGGTTATTTGGTGTCAGCTGAAGTAAAAGTTCCCTAACATTGTATACCGCTAATCAACATCAACTCGCCTTAAATGGGTATGGAAATATTAAATAAATAACGTTTACCACTTTCCCCTCTGTATCCATACTTCCGGACATTACCAGCCCTGACCTATTATACTTATTAGCCGTGTAGAAATTAATCTCTTTTAAGATTCATATTTGCTTAAAATTGATTAAAATTTAAAAACATAAATAAATAAAATATAAATTTTAGACAATTATATAATATATATATAATTAAATATAATAATATATATAATATATATATATAATATATATAATAATATTAAATATATTATAATTCAAATAATATAAATATATATATTAATAAATACTAAATAAATATTTAATAACAATAATTATAATAATATAATATAAATATAAGAAGATAATATTAATATTAAAAATATTACACAGTTTTAATAAAATTAATTTTCTATATCAATTTTATCAGTAATAATAATATTTTAGTTCATTCTATCTTTAAGTTCCTAGAGATTAAACCAAAAAAGTTGGATATATGAAGAAGCATACATTTTATTAATTATTTATATATTATATTATAATTATATATAATATAATATTAAATATTGATTTATTTATATTAATTATTAATTATATATATTATTATAATATTTATTTTTTATAATATTAAATTGAATAATTATATATTTATGATTTTTAAATATATATATATTATATATAAAATTATTATTTATATAAAATTAATTTAATTAGAATTAATAATATTCCATTTAAATATGGGAAATTAAAAACCCCAAGAAATATTTAATATTTTTAAATCTGAAGTAAAAGTTGTAATATTTTAATAAAAGATTTTATTGATTTTAATCCCTTGTGTAAGGTAGAACTGAAAGAGAAAAATGGTCATTTACCTTCTGCTATTATAAAATTATTTAATCTTATTTTATTTTTGCCCTTTTAATTTTTTCTTGTTTTTTAAATTTTATGTTTATGTAAATTTCGACCTGTTTTTAAATGTGTGTAATAATTTTATATTTTATAATAAATTATATCTTGTAGAAGAACTGAAGCTGTGGCTCCTATAGTTAAGTTATCTTTAAATGTGGTTAATATTTATTAGTCATTTTTTTCCCAATTTATCCTTATTTTTTTGTTACTGTTTTTTTCTTTTTTTTTTTTTATGTATTTTTTTTTCTATTTTATTTTTTAAAGTGAATTCATATTGATCTATCCGGTGCTTTACATTATACTTTACTCAATCATCCCAGTCTTAAGCTCTTACTTGCTCTGTAAATATCTCAACTCTCTACTGAACGCCTAACCTTATGTTGCTTCTTTTAGTCTAGACTCATTCATATCTAAGAATTGTCATAGACCCCTAACTTCTTTTAAATTTAGTAACCATTAGGTTGAGTCCAGTTCACGCTGTAACAGCGCTGGCCAGAACTATAAAGACAGTTCAATCAAGTGAACCAATCTATCTACCTTTATGCCACTGTAACGGAATAGGACTTTTCAATTAATAATTTCAATGCCTCATAGGTTTATTCCATCATTAATCAAATTCCACAAAAGGAAAAATATTTTCGAACTATTATTTACAACTCAATACTTACAAAGTTAAGAGGTTCCCTTAGTGATTAACATCTTACAATATCTTTCTATCTAGCTTGTTACCCAATTTTAACGTACCCCATAATCACAATATACCCTTCATTGCAAAGATGTAGTCAAACAGGTTAATATCAGTTTTCTAGCATAAATTTCTAAAAATCACAAAGAGAATAATCATTACTATTTATATAAGTTAATATTCGCACTTCAGCCATTACTCTTCTATTGAATTCATTATGTAATGCATTTCTAATGACTATTTGGCCAAATTCGCATTTTAAAAGAAACAGAGAGATGTGATCATGCGCTGATGTTGAGTATATGCTCTTGACAATAGACTTATAAAGACTAGATTGATGGAATTCTGCTTCCGTGATTTGACAATGTCTAGTCTCGTGCATCCGATTTGCCCAACATTTAAGGTGTACGTCCCTCTTTTATTTTGTTTCATCCCCACAGCTAACATTGAGAGAACCCCCTTCTAACTACCAGCAGATACGATTTTATGAAATTAATATTACCAACACACTATTCTAGTGTTTCCTCTACAATATGGACACAGAATATGAGGACAAAATAATTTATCCGATTTACATCAAAATTACAAAATATTGTAATTGAAGCTTTAAAATTTTGTTTTCAAGTTTAATTCAAATCTTCTTGCCATTTCGGACCTTCACTATTGTGATATCCATCTTCTTACTATTGCCGAGGATTCAATTACTTCGCATAAATCACATCATTCATAATGCGCTACTAGTAGCAGGTGATAGGTTATTATGCGATTTCTATATTAGTTATAATAACGAAATTACCAAAAACCATGAATGACCTTAGCTTATACTAATTTTTGTCATACAATTGCCTGAAAAAAAAATCCTATATTATTTAATATTTTTCAGGCCACAGCATTCCCTATTGCCTTTGGCATCTCTTCAATACATTCTCTTTATGATAGCATCTGTAGAACAATGAAATATTATCCAGCATTTATTCTCTTTTGCTCAAATCAAACCTTGAGGCTATTTGATGTAAAACTGACAAAAACGATCCCACTCATTCTCCCAAGCCGCCTGCTAATCCAGAAGTTGCACGATTTCCCAAGAAAATGCAGTCATTGTAAAGTAATTTTATGCGCCAGCAGATGATATCGGGTTCCGAAACCCTGGAATTGCAGATTAACACTGTTCAGCTCCGCAAATATGTCAGTTAAAAGTAATCAAAAGTCGAGCAAACAATAAACCTTCATACTGCTTTCCTATTTCCTTTTCATTCAGCTACTGATTAGATATCAGATTCAACACGCTATCCTGTCCATCCACACTGCGCATTCAACATCTTACTCTTTTGCTCGATGTAATTGCTTGACGATTATGGCCTGTCCACAATCATCTCCTCAAACACTAACTCATAGCTCCGTGTGGGCACTCTACTCTTACAGATTCAGTATCACGTTTCGTATCCCATATGAGAGATACCGGCCTACCTGTGCCTAATGACAATTACATCAATACAATTCATATAGATCAGAAACGTATTTCTCGTTTCACGAGTCTGTATCGGGAGGCTCTCGCGCTAGATCCTGGAGTCGGTTTCCCTATGTACTACTTCACCATAGATCGGAGGTGACATCATCGCACGGTAGACGTGATATTAAATAAATAAAATAATTAATAGTCTATATATAATCGTCAAGCTATAGATCTTATGTACTTCTTAATATATCACAAGTCGAAAAACGTCACTTAAGGTCTACCACGTTACTTATCTTTTGTGCCTTACTAAATATCTGCGATCCCATCCATGCACGTTCTTTACATGCCTCTCACAACTTATTCAACCTAACACATTAATATAAACGTTTATACCTATTAAAAAATTATATATCAATGAAAAATGCCAATATTCAACTTTATCTTCTATAATAGATCATATATATATAAATACTCTCAGTATTAACATAAATACATCTCTCTTACCTGGTGATATCGCTGTCTCCTATTAATATCTCCAACCGTTATCTCCCCTCAATCTATTAGGCCTTGAACCGTCTATCTTATCCCTCGCTACTATATTATTGAAACCTTGTTTGCATATCTATCCACAGATATTGAGTAACGATTCATGCTCTCTTCTCACATCGATTCCGAATTCAGTCATTTATTCATTGCACATTTCTGCGGAGGGCTTCTTCTTCCCTCTACCTACGCATCCGTCCTGATGTCTTTCCTGACAACCTCAAAAGACAAGCACGATTCCTCTCGGTCTCAATCAAATAGATTGTAATGACTCTCTGTAGGTATCATGTTCCAGTGGCGCGACACCCCGCAATTCAGGTAAGGAAAAATCCCCATCCACAGATATCCTTTGACTATCTTCTTTTCATTCAACTCCTGACGGCATGGACCCAGCCGCTAAAGAAATTCTCCAGAACGTCCAGATGCCACCACAAAGTGTACAAATTGAGAACCTCTTGTCTAAATATGATAGGTATTTTTCCCTTGCTATCACATTCTGGTCTGATTACTCTGCGGCAACAAGGTATACTGATGCTCATGCTCTCAGCTCCGCATACCTTCTCGCAATGTAGGTCTTGCAACCGACTAAGATACTGTCTTAGGCTTCCTGACCCTCTAGTACACCGACACCACTCTCCTAGTACGGTACATCTGCACATCTTTACTTTCCATTCCATCGCTACTTACATACCTCCGCTACTCACGATACCTTATGCCTTACCAGTTAATCACGTCCTCTATGCACTAAACCAGTGCCTACCTTAATTCCCACAGTCAATGATCTTACTTCCACCCCGTCGATAATTCTCTGCTGCTGCTTAATTCCAACACTAACATTTTTCGATTATGATAACTTGTGTTCTACCCATTATACTACTTTCTATGTTAGTTACTCTCTCCGGCACATTGACATCGATTTTACAGTCTGATCTGCGATCCCTATTATCTTAGACATTAATTCCAATTTCCAGATATTTCATCGATAACATAACACTAAATACTTGAGTCAGTTCGGCATCATTCGTCTGGTCCAGATTGTTTACCTTTATTACACAACGCTTTCATATCTCCTTAGTACTTCATACTCAGCCGATAAAGTAACCTTGTATATTCCTTCACTACCTCTCTCGACCTTAATCTTAGAGTTTTTTCGTATGCCCCAACTCTGCCACATGAACAAATAACAATATAATAATATAATATAAATAAACAGAGACATATATGCGATCCAGTCTCATCTTTCCATATACAATATAAAAGTCACAAATCACATAAAAAAGAATATTAGCAGTACACCACAATATTCTTAAATTATAGAATACACCACGAGAACTACCACAATACGGACTCACTCGGTATGTCATATCAACCTTATAAACCCCACGTTATATTCCCTTTATCTTGCACACCTATCAATGAAGAAAAGTCGATCAGAATGACATAAATCGTTATGCACGTATTCTCTTGTGCAGTCTCATTTAATTAGTCATTAATATGTCTTGTAATAGTCTGAGTCGTATTCATAATCTAAGTCTACTTCCTTAAAAATAGGCAAGATATAAACACCGATACCAAACTGCTCGATACACAATAGCTTCAGATTATGCTATGATGATTAAATGTACAAACATATCTATGTATCTCTGGTTCTATATCTCTTCTATGCCACGAATACATACTACACATTCTCTATTGTCTCAGTACTCACACACTCGAGTCAAATGCCTACACTCATTTGCACTCTTTCTCCACTATGCTACACTAGTCTCTTACACTGACTCATGAAGCTCTCACTACTCCATTAAGTAAAGTGTCTCCACTATAAACATTTCTCTCTCTTGTCTCTTTAGTATTCTCTATCTCATAATAATTCTACCTACACTTATAACGTTCTAAACCACCTATACCCAACATCAACCACACCCCCGTTTCACTCTCTACACCATCATTACACACGTATATAGTCCCATCACACAGTGTCAATAGATAATCGTCATCCTCCTCGTGCTCCATGCGACTATGCCACCTCCACACATCTGCTACGCTCTCGCTCAGCCACTAGTCATTTGGCACAGAATACACACATCTTCACTGCTGATCAGATTAGATAAACAGATCTCAAAGCCTCTACTTGTGTTGTGCACCCTTGACTTTATCAGGTGTCATATCTCATCATTGATGATTAAGTGATATCAACACTCTTGATTATCCTATTTTCCATAGTCTATTATTGATCACTAATGAGATATCATACATAATAATTTGAAGAGTGATGCCGATGATATGACGCAACATAATACTCGATCCATTATCTATATATATCATTCTACGTGACACATGCTATTCATACATAATACAGAGTTTGAGTATAACAGCTTAAACCTCAATAAACTCAATTTATTTAAAATCTTGAATAATCATTCATATATTATTATATATATTATTCTTATTATATTATTATATATATACTATATAGGATACTATCCTATATTATATATCATTACCATTACTCCATATTATCTATTCTCATGAATCATCCATCTATTCTACTATCACTTACACTATTTATATTATAATATACATTATTCTATAATATAATGTATAATATCAAATCTATTTACTCCTCCACACACTATCTCTAATATATATTAATTTACTCATTACTAATCTCACTTAATTAACTATTCATCCTGACCTCTCTCTAAAATCTACTACTTACATTTTTACTCTGCTAAAAGTTTCTTTAATAAGCTATTTATAAAGGTTTCCTTTATCATATGAAATATAAGAACTAATTAAAAAATTTATGTACATTTTTTTAATTGGCAGAAAATTTTATAATTTCAAGAAATTTTAATTTATATAATTCTATATATAGTACACCTTATAACATAATGTTATATATTATATAATAATTATATATAAACTATATAATAAAATATAATATATAAATAAAAATAATATTAAAATTAATTAATAAATATAATAATAATAAATAATATAAATAATAATAATAATAATTATAATAAATCAATATAATAATAATAATTAAATATATTAATTATTAATATGTAAAATTATAATAATTATGAGTAGAACTGAGATCACACACACATCCAAAACATGATATTGAATGCAGATAGATAGGATATATGAGTATCGACCAATCGAATAATACCCATAAATCTCTATATAACACACTGAAATAGCATACTGAACTAGAGTAATGATATCAATTAATCATCTATTGCAAAATGCTAAGTCAATAATAATATAGTAGAATAATAATTTAATAATAATTTAACTACATGATAAAATATACTAATAAAATATTATAAATACAGACTTTCGGAATCAACTAGATTGCTTGACACACAATATAAGTTTATATGAGAGTTAGATAATGTACATCTAAGTCACACTTAAGACTTCACACACGACAAATGTATCACGTATGCGTTCCCACACACACGTAGATACCCCACTAATGAATACGAATTAATAATAAGGATAATAATGATAATTAAAAGTCAATGAATAATTAAAACAATTGAATATTAGATTAATAATAATAATAATAATCACCATAACATATATTTCACATACCACTAGATATTATTAATCCTCATTAAATAACAATTATCATATATCCTCATCAATCTATAACCATAATCTCATCATATATTATATATACATAATTTAAATAAAATAATATAATTATATATATAATATATAAATAATAATAATAATTAATATATATATAATTAATATAAATAATAAAACCATTACAAATATCTGCCCAAATCCGATTAATAAATTATATAAGTAAATATATAAGAGCATAATATATAAATTAAATTCTCACATTAACCTCACATAATCATACAATCAATGATATATCTAGATAAGCCACAGTTATATAGAAGTGCACCCCTGGAGCTCACATTCTATGAAGAGTTTTTCGAATGAGAGATGCACCTCTAGCTCACTCTACTTCGCTATTCTCGCACAAGATATATACGTTAGTAACACGCGCCTTACTAGTTGCGCGAGATCCTCACACCGGGCATTCCTTATTCATGACTCATCAAATATACTACTATACTCTGATACTATATCGTACATAGTCTCGACTATACGTCGCACGCTCTATTGACTATCACGCTAAATAATGTATGCTCGATTCACAAATAGATTTTATGTCCAATAAGATTTCATAAACAAAGACGATTATATCCAGATAGATGTCCTTACACAGATAAAAAAATATAAGAATATATTATATGAATAAAATAGTATATATAATGAATATATTTATATACCAAAATTCTATTAAGATTTTCCAACATATCTTATCATCCTACGAAACGGACATACTCTACCAACTTTCGATTAAAGACTCTCCTTAATGTGAACCTATTTCTAAAAAAGATCTATGATAGTGTATATATATATCATATATATATTTAATATAATATAGATATACTCAAAATTAAATAATAGAGCATAATATTAAGTATATCATAGACACTTCTTATGTAACCCCAGTAAATATCCCTATCACAATACAATAAAATATTCACCCTCTATCATTACGTATAAAACATAAGATAAGGTGAGTTATTATATATATAATTATAAATGAATACAAGTTATCAATTAATCCATAATATTTCTTAAGTCCATTATAGCTGTATAAGTACGATAAGGAATGTTGATAATATTATACCACACAACAATTATTAGAGATATTAAAGCATCTTTATTTCCTTTTTGCGTCAAATTTTACCATTGTCCATATTCTAAATTATAAGGACAAGATTCCGATGTTCTTTGTACCTCTTTTATATATACTCTCATACTGTAACAATTTAAATGTCTTTAATCTTGCACATTTTACTCCACGTTTCCAATAAAAGACATTAGCTATATGATATGACATTAAAAAGACTAATGCAAAGTTCACAGAATGAAATATTGATACGTCGAAGCTCTTGAACAGATAAAACAAGAAAAAGTCATTCAAATACTTAATTAACGCTACTTAAAAAGAAAATTAATAAAAAATAAATATATTAATAAATAAATTAATAAATTAAAAAATACCGTGGCTCAATCGGTAGAGCGACAGTCTCAAGGCAAGGGCGCGGGTTCGATTCCTAGTCAGGATCCTAGGTAGAAATTACCTAGAGAAGTTCCCCCTCCTAGAATAGGGCTATGCCCGTCAGGTGCCAACTTTTTATTTAAGAAAAAAAAATTTAATTCTACGAAATGTAATTTTTAAGCGCCTAATTGAAAAAAATTGAAGAATTTTTCTACAGGAGCTTTGTATCTTTCATTTTATTTTCAGACTAAATTTCAAAGGAAAATCACATTTTCTGTGTGTGTATATAAGAGAAGAGAAGAGAGAAGAGAGAGAGAGAAGAGAGAAGAGAGAAGAGAGAGAGAGAGAGAGAGAGAGAGAGAGAGAGAGGAGAGAGAGAGAGGAGAGAGAGAGAGAAGAGGAGAGAGAGAGAAGAGAAGACGAGAGAGAGAGAGACGAGGAGAGAAGGAGAGGAGAGACGAAGATGCGAGGAGTAGAGAGAGAAGAGTGCCAGAGAGAATTGATGTCGCGCTGCGATCGAAAAGAGAGAGATGGAGAGAGAAGAAGAGAGAGAGGAAGAGCAAGCCTAAAGAGTTCTAAATTTTAAAAATTAAACTAATATTCATACTTCTTTTCCTACTTCATTCATCAAGGACCAATTGGAGGAACTCTCATACATTTACATCGTGGCAATGATATATATTATAATATTATATATAATTGTATATATATCAAATAGTATAGAGTACATTTATATTTGGTTTATATGACTATATAACAATATACAATAATAATTCCTATAATATATATATGATATTATATATATCAGCGTTAGATTAGGCGCCCCTTTGATCTAATAAGACGTGCGTGGTACATGAAAGCTGAATACATTGTGTTTGAAATTACAGACGAACCATATCTAATGTGTGATAAAAACAGAGCAACCATGTAATTATTAATTATATATACACAAATAACTTTCAAATGACACAGAAGAAGTTCGGATCAAAAGTTTATAATTCATCAATATAAGATAACCCTTATATTCTTCGTTTAACCAATCTCGACCCTATTTCTGAATTATTGTGCTATGTCCAACTTTAAAAATCCTATGAATATTCATTTTTTGGGAAGAATAAAAAAACCTATATAGGTTTTAGATACACTTCTCTCATATATTATCAGCACTCACGGCGTCGGGCTGTCTGGGGTGGAGCCCCCTGTAGATTACCCTGATGTGCCCATGTTATTTCTCGTTCAATTAAAACAATAATAAGTTTTAATTACCCATTCTTATGAAGTCGTAATTCCAGACGTCTGCCGAAGTTAATATTGGGGGATTCGACCTCTCTAGAGAATTTTGCGCGGAGGACTCTCGACCACTTTCGTTATCACCGCAAAACTATACTCTCATTATTTTTTTATTATTTTAAACTCTTACACTTTGCAAACGCACTGCATTTTATTTTTGTCTCCAGTCATGTTTCCTGCACTTACCAAATGTTTCGCTGGCTCATTTCACACAAAAATGCATTCATCTAACATAAGTTTTCCTCACACACTCGGAGAGATATCAGTAGTTTTTTTTTATAGATACAAGGCGTGGGACCTTCCAATTTCTAAAATGCCTGTTACTATAACTACTCATACTCATAAATCCATTAAAACCTTATAGTATATTAACTTATCTACTTATCTCTTGCGAAGTTTCAATTTTTGCACACTTCCAAATGACATCAATATAAATCTCATTTTACTATATATATATAAATACTATATATACCATGTGCCATAACTACTCATATCTACCATAATCTATCTCAACGCTTATATACTTCATGAAGTTATTACTTCTACTATCTATACCGGTGTGTATGGGATTTAGCGAGCGACAATGGTGTAGGTGATAGTGCTCAGATTCTAAGAAGTACGAGTAGGTATATCTTTTTAAAATTTCTGAAAAGACATATATGTGACCAAACGACTCAAACTACTTCATAAATAATTTTGAGACTAAAAAGACATCCTAAAAGTGCACAATAAAAAATCAAAGTACACTTTTTTTAATTTATTAAATTAAAGATACAACTTATTTAATAAAGACTCTTGCAACTTCTAAAATGATCGAAAATTTTTTTTTATATATAATTAAAATTATTGTCAAAAAATATTCATACTTAAAACAGATTCCTTATCGAAGGACTTACAAAATGATGAAATTATATTAATAAATAATAATACGATTAAAGTTATAACACAGAAGAAACGAATGTCTCAAATAAATCTAGTAATTTAATATTACCTTCAATTAAAATTTCTTCTTCAGGATATATGAATTTGTCTCGTCATAAGACTGTGTTAAAGGGCAAAATCGACGACGTTGTGGCTGACTCAATACGCGCATGATATAGTCGGTTTTGATGCTCTAGGGGGTGTAAGGTAAAGCCGCTGGGGCTAGCCGATGTCGTCATCATATGAGCTGCATTCGTGATTATTCACTGAGCAGGTCTAGCGTACCTGTTTAGCGTCGTTCTTAACACTTCTCCAATAGCAGCCTCAGCTTCCAGCTCAGTGACGCATCGTTTACGGGTGGACTTGGATGGATCACACGAAATAGAAATGGACTCGTTACTGCAGTTATCGCGCGGTTTCTACAGTGTTCTAACTGCTGACAACTTCCATGTAAACTTTATTTTTTTTTGGATGATCCTTGTGTACTTTCGTATAAAATAAGAGCCATACGACTAGGAGTCATGGCTTCCTCTCTGGCTCGTACAAATGTCTGCCATTTTTTTTTTTAATGTATTATATTTATTCTACATATTTAATAAGATCTTCCTTAAATAATATTTCACTTTAATCATCAGCTAATTATTAAAGTTTGCTAATTATGTTAACTACAATTTCATAATTTTAAACTACATCACTTTTAACTTCTAAAAAAAATATAATAGCGTTTACTCCAAGTCATTCAAAAAATGTGGACATTTTCGTGTAAACGTACCTTATATATATTATATTATATATATATATACCGCTGTATTATATATTATATATATATAGTATATATTATAATTATATAACTTCTCACCTCTGATATATATATATCTCGGAAATATTTATAAATAGTTTTTGTAAAATTATTTTAACAAAAACTCTTACTATGAATTCTTTCTCATAAAACTATTTATTTAATAAGATTATATGTTTCTATGTATTGATATTAATTAATTCCTAGACAAGAATAACATTTTAAATTGTAATTGATATAATTAAAAACTAGATATTAATTATTTTAAGTTAGTCTACTAAATTATACTATATTCTGTCAGATTCCTCCACCTGACATCGTTGATGATATTGTGAGTTATAATAATATAATATATTTTCTTATTATATAGATGAAATAATATATTAGTTTTTATAATTTAGTTAATAAATAATATATATATAACAGGTTGCGTGGTACCTCCCCTCCTCGATTGACCTTCTTCACCTACCTATCTGTGCTTGGGTTTGTATGGTTTACAAGTAGTGAGTGGTAACTGATTGGATGATATCAATCCTATACCTCAATGGAGAAGATATATAGAAAAAAAAGTGATATCACAACATATGTGAAACTCGACGATTTTACGTGCTTTTATTTTGCAAAATAGATTTTTTTTCTTCTTCTTTATTTAGTTTTACAGCAGTTAAACATCTTAACACATATATAATACCACTAAATAAAATATATATAAAATATATTCTATATATATCCAGAAACTATAATCTATATACAAGTACAAAATAATTATGTATACAAAATTCTCAAAGTACAACTAATGTCACTCACAATGCATATAACTAATTTTTTACTATATGATATAAATTATTTATATTAGTATATATTATTATTATGGAAGTATTTGAGATAATTTAGATACAAGAAAAATGAAAAAGAATCGCACATACTATTAGCAATTAAATAAGGCGTTATTATTAATGATGTATTAAAAATATTGTTAATAACTCTAATACTTCGTGTATTTTATATTATTTATTCATATGAATTTATATTAATATAGGTATAATAGGATTGTAACTTAAAAATTACGCGAGTTAAATTATACCACTGGGACTCTACTAGAAATATAAAAAAAAATAGGTATAAATAATATTTATAATTAGTTGAATAGATTGTTACTTTACTATAATATTGATCATAGAGTTAAAGTGACTACGAGTACTCATATATATTAAAATAATATTATGTAGTGTGGGAGTAACTATTAAAATATATGTATTATTGTCACAAGAGTTACTACAATTCCCAGAGTGCATCTTGGAAGCAGGTTTTATATATGACCATAATACTAGACTTAAAAAATTGTAAGTCTTACGATAGCTGTCAATCACTATCGTCTATCACTCTCATTCTGTATCTAGGTCAAGAGTGTGTAATAATTTATTTATACACATAGTGTCTATGATTAGTGAATGATAGTGAAATAGTAGAATATTAGCCTCATAATAATTGGTAGTGTATAGACTTAAGATCAGCAGCATTTAAGGTATAATCTATTTTAATAACTTATCATGTTCCTCGTTTTTTCTTAATTTTAGCTAATTTTCACATATATATAGTACTAATTTATATTTAATATAAACTCGCGTAAAAATATGTGACATTATTCTCTAGTACGCTCGTAGTTATAATATTGCCCTAATAATCTATAGTACGTGTGCTCATATTAATGATATAGTATCTTAAATTATTATATTAGTTTATATTATTATTATTATCTAATTTGTATCATTATGTATAATTAATCGTACAGAATATTCACCTCAGATAGTATATTAAGCTAATCTCTAAAAATATATATTTAATATTATATATATATATAAGATATAATTAGCATTATAGTGATAATATGTAAATAATACAGTGATGAACTAATAACTTATCTTACTTATATATTATTCTACATTACTCGACTATGAAATATAACTCAATCAGATACATTTACCACAATTCCACATTCAATTGAGGTGACAAATTCTTAAATTACATAAAATCAAAAAACTATAAGAATCAGCTTCATCTAAAAACGTCACATTTTCAATATCTGAACAATTTGACAGTTGACCATTTTTTAATAACAATGAATTTTAAGAATATATATCACTATAATATATATATATTAATATACTATATATATATTATATATTATATTATTATATTAATTATGTATAGTATATTAACTTATTAAATAATATAATATATATATTATAAAGTTATATATATATATAATATTTATATATATATATTACTATATATTTAATATTATAAGATTATTCTAAGTATATAGCGACTTCTACTGCACTTAGTGTCATATCTTCGTAGCTCATAAGTAGCAGCGTATAAGTATTATATTAGAATAACCCATTATATATATAAATATATATGATGCGTGGCGCTCTCATTATAGTTTTCTCTCTCCGTTAAAAATTTACTGAATATATATATATATATAATAGAAAGTTGGGTTGTAGAAAGGGATCGGAATCTGTAAGCTTTCTGTAATCCACTCTTGATTTAATTATAATACTTACTAAATTAATGTTTAAAATTATACAATTATAATAATAATTATATAACAAATAATATTTATAAGACAAATAAAATTAATTAAAAGGAAATTACTAAAATACTTTATGAGAGAGAGTGAGGAAGGAAATAATAATTATTAATAATTATCATTAATAATATTTATATGAGTATATCGTTAACCATGAATTCAAGCTTAGCGAGTAGCACAAACGTTTTTGCATAAGAAAATGGTCTTTTAGCACGGGAATATCTCGAGTCTATAATTATATAATATAGTATATTATAATACACTATAATATTATACTATATTATATAATACTATATATTATTACTATATATATCATATATATATACTTTATAATTATATTAATCTATACCTATAACGTGATCATTCAACAATACCATCTTATATAATCTTCTATGCCAAGTCATCACTACTCACATATCAATGTGGAGTCAACTCTATGATTATTTTTTCTATTAACTAAATCATAATATATATATATAATATTATATCATTATCATTAGCAGGTATAAATATATATTATATTAATATATCACCGTAATTATATATAATATACGTATATATAAGTATATTATATATATATGTAATTAAATATATATATAATAGATATATAGTGGAAGTATATATATTATTAATATAAGTAGAAGTAGTAAGATTGCTATGTTAGTAGCCGATCTTTAGTTATATAACAAAGCGCAAAGTAATAGCAAGTGTTCATTGAAATATCTATAAGTTAAGAGATATCAAATTAAATACAGGGAGTCAAACCGATGAAAATATATCCCCAGATTGTGGGTGAGTGCATAGCACACACCGGAACAGAAATACCTAAACAGGAAAATAATAAAAGGACATGACGCAAGTCGATCCAGAAGCCCCCCCCCCCACATTTACCGTCCCTTTATCCCTTTCAATGTGAGGACCCCCCCACAGTTCCTGGAAAATTCTATCTCTTAGGTCTCACCGGATCCTGACTGCGTACGGACCCTCACTTACCAAACCTTCTTCCTATCAGAGCATTCCTTTAACGATTCTACCGCTGGTTCTTCGGTCACGATTCCTCACGATCAGCTCACCACTACATTATATTCCTCGTAATAACTGACTATCATTCCAATCCTTTCCAATATGACCGAACCATCTCAACTGTTACTCGTTGATTCTTCATTTTACGCCTTTCCGAACCATCACTTACAACCCTCCTCCCTATATGTCATTCATCAATCCTAATTTTGATCTATTCTCCATCACCCTAGACCACGCTCTTAAGATTTGCTCCATCTGACATTTGGTAACCTTAATCTAACCTCTTATCTTTAGACCATCAGTGTTCACTACGTTACATAACCAATCAATTTGGTAACCAACGTGTGCGTACCCCCATGCCCAACAATCGAAGGACTTGAAGGGTCCCTTCATTCCACCAAGGGTTTGGTTGCCCCAGTTACCTTCCTACCTGTTCACAACTTTCCTACTACCCTTATCATCAAGTTCCATTTCGATCCCAATATAATCCCTACATATCTAACACTACACTTCCAGTTGCTCTATCACGGCATCTCAAAACTGCACCTTCTCTTATCTTCTCTCCTTGTCGACTCTCCTTCATTCACTATCAATAAACCTTACTTCATTATTCTCATTACTTTCCAACCCCTCTCTCTCTTTACGACACCCTGGCCAAACTCTCATCATGGAGTTTACCACACTAAACCAAAATCATCTGCATCACAATAAGCAGTGGCAACCACCCACTCTCTTCATTCTCCATCTTCTATAACAAATCTCCACACTATCTCTAATGTTTTCATTAACCTCATTCGTTACAAATTATTAATAACCAAGGAGACAATAACACATCCATCCCTCCCTCATCTCATTCGGCTATTAATCTTAACACTAATTCTCAATCTTTCGTCTTAATCTTTAAAACTAACTCTTTATTTAACCCGAGATATATCAATATCTATGTACTTTTCTTGCTATTGTATATTGCCATCTCAGACTGTCCTTACACACCATGACTCTCCCAGCCACGATCACGCTACATCCGCTTATATATCTCAACCCTTAGAGCGTCTTTCCTCTCCTACCCCTATCATCCCTAGCTAACTCCCAGCGGCCATTCCCATTAAAACTTAATTTCCCCTGATTAGAGTTGTCCTACTCCACTGATTCTCCCCAAAGCACAAAGTCTTCTGTGCGCAATAGTCTCCATTAGAGTTGCACTGCACATTCTACTCTCTCCAATCTCCTCCTACTCTCCCCTCCATAAAACTTCCAAATCCATTTCATCACCATCTCGCTTTCTTGCATTCCTGATTTTTTTTACCAGTAATCCATCTATATGCAGCACGCTGCTTTACTAATCTCTTTCCATTACTTTTCCCCTCTCACATCTATCCACTCCTCCCTATTCTACAACACCACTCTTGCCTTCTTTGTCCTCCCGCACTATTAATCCCCCAGCACTACTCATTTCTCCTACTTACTCCCCCTCTTCTTCTTCATCTGTATCTTCTCGTCTTCTATATTGTTATGCATGATTTTTCAATTACCTTCGAGTTCTTTTCATTTCTCTTCTTTCTTACTTCTTCTTCTTCAGTTTCTACTTCCTTCTTCCCCTCTACCTCCTTCATTTGTCCAATATTCTTTCACTTCAGTGCTTCTCTTTTCTTCCTTCCGTTACTATAGTCAACCTTCCTTTATATCATATTATGTTCTATAGTCAGTATATCCATCCTTACTTAGCTCTTCAGATTACTTAATCCTTTCGCGCTTATACTTTCCAGAAAGAGCTTCTCATTACACCTGTGAAGAAACCCATTCAATAACCTACTTCCAAACTGTTCGTTTGTTTATCTCATTTTTTCCTTATATAATTCCAACATTTTTCTTTTGAGACCTCATCATTGGCTTTTTAGTATATTCAACACAGGTATCTTTTTTTTCTCTCTCACAACAGATTTCTTCATCTTGAGTCTACCACTCTGTTGATATTCTTATTCCTATTTTAGCACACCACATTCTTTCATTACTAACAAAGGTTCCTTCATATGCTTCGAGATTTGGTTCAGTTCTTCGTTGTCAAATTCAGAACTGTACTATTTGCAACTCACTCTACAGACTTTTCTTTGATTACCTTCCTTCACTCTAACTTCTCGCACTTAATGTCTTCCACTCTCGCTTCCCTTTCGTTTTCCTCTCCATCCAAGCCTTCACTAACAGCTTATTTAAAACAACATACTGATCTGATAATTCCAATCCCTTCAACTGCGTGCTTCCCTCCCCTACTTCATCCTCACACTCTCCTTTTTCTCATTCCCAGTTGTTTTCTTTCTGATTCAGAATTTCTCATCCCCCCCACACCCCTCCCTCCCCCCCTCTTCTCCCCCCTCCCTTCACCTCCTCATCCCCCCCCGCCCACATCCTCTCACACCTCA
>JABUQX010101227.1:50000-59038 GCA_015478945.1 Trachelipus rathkii | reverse complement strand
TCAGAATATTTCGACAATAACTCATTAAAATTTAAAGAACTAGAAGCACATGCACAGGAGAGAGAGAGAGAGAGATTTTGAAGGATAAGAAATAGAACATCGCTTTATATAAAAAGTGAATATTTTTAGCTTAAATTAATGTATTATTTTCGTAATCTTGCAGCTAAAACAATCATCTGTTTACAAACGATTAATGCCCATTCTTCAAAGATTTTCAAAAAGTCTAATCCGGAAAATATTTGGTGCTTACATTTAGCGATATAAAAAGGAACCATATAATTTACGCCCCCAATCCCAGACATCTGACTTTTCCAAACATGCTTTAATTTTACCGTAGACTGCCAAATTTTTGAGTTGTAGCCTGCTTAAAGTAGGTAACCTACTGCGCGCCTTTTTGAGTCATTAGGTATTGTAAGATAACAATATTTGTGTACAGTATCGCAGTACTAAACAAATAATGCGATCTTATTAAGTGTGTCATAGACTATATACAAGTTCAAATTATCAATCTTGCAAACCCTATTGTCTCCCTCAACATCGGCTGTAACTATCTTACTGCTTACGCAGCGCTCGTCATCAGCACTCAAATCTGTTGGGTCTGACAGGATATTTGCTTCATTGCTCCCATTTTCCCTTGTATTATCTATAACACCCCTCCCCCCCTTTAATAAATTTGATTTAAAAAAGATGTATCCCACATGCGATGGATTGACAGTAGTAATAAAATGATTAGTTTGTACATTACCAAAATCGTTTGAGACAGTTGTATCGAGACCTGTATTGAGGTCAGTATTATTTAATATAATATTTTTATATAATATTTTTATTTATTGGTATATTTTTGTTTTGTGGACTACTACTACTTATCATATTTAAATTTTTAGAGTTCTTTAAACTAGAAGGATCATGCATTCCTTGTACATTTGTTAAAATTAAATGTTATTCACATATAAAATTTAAATAATTTTTGTTTATTTTGAACATTTTTGACATTTTTTAATTGTTATTTTAATATATTTATATTTTCCATTTGAGTAGTGCTGGTAGTTGTATTTATATTTTGATCAGTTATCAAAATCAGTGGGGTTATTGTATGGTATTACCATATTATTTTCATTTTCATTGACAAATACTATTATTATTATCTCTTATTAGAATCTACTGGTATATTATATTTTTATTTTTATTTATTATATAATTATGATAGTATTATAAGTATATTTTCACATTATTATATTATCCTTTATTATTACTTATATATTATTATTATTTATTGATTTATTAGTAGTATAGTAGTAGTAGTAGTGTAGTAGTATTTCATTTCACTATTATTTTTAAAAGGATCTAAAGAGTATAGAGATTGATACCATTTTTAATATTAAGTTCTTCAGCACTTTTATATTAGTAAGTTTATTTCACTTAAGCACCTCAACTGTTGTAATAGGTCACTGTATCACTTGGAGGTATTACTAATCTCACTTTTTTTTTGAGTTGGTTTTTCACGGCTGCTATTTGATGGTAAATTTCGCAGCCTTGTTAGCAGTTTTCCGACGAGGATGGGACATTTTTCTGGTTATTCCCATATATTAATGGATACATAGGACACTCATTACTCTCACATTTGTAGGCTTTGAAGAGATAACGAGCATGATAGAAGCATAATTGATTGACAGCGTTATTAAATGCTTTACTGTATCCATTCGTATCTGATTCGGCGTAGCGTGACCTACTTTTCGCGGGTCCTATTTCCTTTTTCAGCTGAGTTCGCTTGGTTTTTAATGAACAGCTGAAAGTCCTGCGCGAGCTCGGTCACAATCTTCGTGAGGTGGGCCAGCTGGGTGGCGATTTGACCTTCACTTTTGTTCTCAGTTTCATGTTGGCGCTCTTGGTTGCGCGCGTTGGGAAGAAGGTAGGCGGAGTCTGGTTTGTTACGTACAGAATTCACAGAGCTCCAAGGCTGATTCTTCGTTTGTTGATGAAATATTTCTCCTTTGGGCGTACAAAAATCTTATTAAAGACTCGTCTGAAACTTAACCATCCTCAAGTCATTTTTCTTCAGCTTTATGAAAGCTGAATCTGTAATATTTTGAGCATCTGCTCTAAAAAGAGGCTATCGCAATTTGGGGTTGTTGTTTCTACCAAACACGTCGATAGCTTTATATCCCCAAACCCCCTTTACACGATGGAGATATTCACTGGCAAATCATCCAAGTCTCATGCCCTGCTTAAAACATCGGGATTCCTGTCACTCAAAGCTGCGAGGTAAACTCTTCTATATTTTAATAGCAAACCGATAAGCCTTATATTGAAAGCGAAAAGTAATTTTGGAGACAAATTTGTGGCAAATTGAGCCCAACAAACCGAACACTTCGGGGATCTCTATAATTAATTATGAAGATCGCTGTTGTAGCACGTTAACCATTTTAACATCGTAGGGTCAAAGTGTTAATTGACTGATGGTAATTGACTGTAGTCTTGGCGGTGAGTCGCATCATGACGCCGCGTCCTTTCCTTTTGGCGCGAAGATGATGGCGTCGCTTCCATCTCAGTTTCGGAGCGAGAACCAGATGGCGTTCCCTCATCCTGAGAGGGGGAAAGGCGTTGGGGAGAGGGAGTTTGGTCCTTCCCTCTTTTTGTGGACTTCTTTGTTTGAGTCCTAAGAGTCAGCTTCTTCGTTGACACCATTTCTATGGCTTGTTGTTGCTGACTGCTTTTGAGTCACTGTTTAGGCGTTGATTTTAGGCCTAAATCGAGAGCTTGAATTTTCGCTTTCGAAGTAATAACGACTTTATTCTCTTACTTTAATGATGTTAATAAGAACTTTATTCTTCACGTTATACTTTGACTCAAATAATTTATTCACTTTATCTAACTACCGATATTTTAAGCACTAACGACGAGAAGTCCGATTTTTTTTTTTTTTTTTTTTTCAATAAATTACTGTATCTGTACTCCAATTAGGTTTTTCCCCGTCGCTCCGGGTTTCACAAAATGACGTCTAGTCAAATCACTTCGCACAGTCATAGCATGGAATAGAACACTTTCCTCGTAGTTGTTTATTAGGATAGTTAAGATACAACAATACAAAATGATTTGACATTAAACAATGGAGAATAATGAGGCATATATCAACTTATAGTCACTTATTGGAATTTCACGACTAAACTAATAAGTAAGCACTAATTCCCTATCCTATAGAACCTGCCGCCTTTGTTACTCTAACAATTACGTAGCATCCTTCACTATAGGGTTGCTACGAACTCGGCGTGATTAGGTGTCTCTATGTGTACCCTAGCACCAATCATAACCCTGCGTTTGCTTTCCTTCCTCCGTGAGAGAAAGACACCAACATTAGACTTTCAAATAATACATAAGTAAGATGAAGAGCCACCATTATTCAATGATATGCAGGTTGCAAGAGGCCTCTACAATACTGCATAATCTAAGACACGAGTATTTCACAAGATCCCCCGTAATCACCTTCTATATATAGTTATATATTATATTATATAATAATATATATAATAATATATAATATATATATATATATTATATAATAAATATACTATAATATATACTCTATATATATATATATAATACTATATATATATATTTATATATATATATATATATTATAATATATATATATATATATATATATAATATATAACTAATTATAATATATATATATAACTATAATATAAAGTAAATATTTATAATTATAATAGTATATATATATATTATTTCTATAAATATATATATATATATATTATATATAACTAATATACTATAATATATATATATATTATAATATTAATATAGATAGCCTGAAGATTGAAACTTAAACTCGAGGATGATATATGTCCCTATTTATAATGTCCTTGACAAATTTACTTTATCAATATATCTTTGGACAGTTTGGAGGCAGTTCTTTTAACCTTAATTGAAACTGGTTGTGTTCGTTTGGGATCCCTAACAGTGGATCCGTCCAGCTGCCATCCTGATGAATGTCTTGCAGTAAGTTACTTAGTATTGTATATTATTGATAAACAACGTTCGTGCTTTATAATGTTCTAATAAGTTAATAGAGGTAAAACCTCGTGGATTCGATACGAATATTCCTTTTAACGAAATTTTATTAAACTCCGGTCTCCTAAAAATTTGACGACAGCGATACAAGGGTAATTTGGTTATAACTTCTCGCCACCTTAATAAAAAGTTTAAGATTAATTTATTATTTTACGTTAAAAACCCCTGTTTGTAATGTGGTCAATCATTAGGGTCGTCTAGGTCTAATACTCTATTATCTATATATAATATATACTAATTAATATATATATATCATACATATAATATATAAATTATAATATATATACTATATATACTATAATATTAACTATTAATAAATTATATTATATTTCATTTACTTTTATCTCACTCGTGTTTAAATATATATAATCTATTAGCTTAACGCGTAAGCGGGCTAACAAAATACATTAGGTTAGTCTACTTGGGCAAAACAAAATATATTAGTTAGTCTGACTGTTGGGCAAACAAATCCATTGGTTAGTCCTAGTGTGGGTAAGAAAATCGATTAGGTAGTTACATGGAGCTAACAAGATAAATATAGTGCTACATTGTGGTCTATTAGTTTAGATAGATAAAGTTTTAATGTGACACAGCATTTATATATAACAAGAGTGAGAATTCAATTTTCTCCTGGTTGGCGAAATCTTACAAATTCATCCTTCGACCCTTTTATGCGAAAGGACCATTTACTTTCATGTAAAGTTAAAAATACTATATATATATATATATATATATATATATATATATATATATATATATATAATATATACATAAAAAGAAAGTATTTTAACTATATTATACAGTATTATAAAATTTATAAATATAATTATTAATATATATATATACATATAATATAATATAATAATAATAATATATAATATTATAATAATATAAAAAATATAAATAATATTAATATATATATATTATATGATATTACCATTAAATATAAATTATTTATATTATATACTAGAAAAGTATATTATGCTAGAGATATAAGATAACTGATAGAGAGATAATATATAATATAGATAATAGAAGAAGAATAAGAGAGAGAGATAGAGAGATAGAGAATAAGAGTAAGAGAATATAGAATATAAGAGAGAAGAGAAAGGGAGATTTACGAAATTAAAAAGGCGAAAAAGGCAGCGGGGAAGGGCAAATGGAATGGGGCAACCAACGGCCAAAAGGGGAAGCCCGTAAGAAATGCCAAAATAAGAGAAAGAGAAAGGAGACAGAAAAAGAAAGAGAGAGAGAAAAAGAGAAAAGATAGAAATAGGAAAAGGAGTATAGAAGAAAGAAAGAAAAGAAGATAGGAACGGAGTTCGGAACGAGAATTATATAGTTATTGCTTGTTTTCTTTTCATTATCCTCCCATCCTTTTCACAGTGGGATGGGAGTAGGGAAGCGTAACATGCACGGAAATAAAATAGTTAAGTAGAAGAGCATAACATGAAAGGATATATATATATATATATATAATATATATTATATAATATATATATATATAATATATATAGTGTATATTATATAATATATATAGATATATAAATGGTAAGTTACTTAACCGCCCATAGGGAACGGAGCTCGATCAAAAAAAAAGGTTCACAGGTAGCCCTCTATGATACATACAATAGATGTTTTAGGAGGTGAAATGAAATTTTTTTTCCTGATCCCTGACCTGGACCTAACCTACACCAACCTGAACTTACTAAAATGACCTAACCTGACCATATTTCGTCCCTATGAACTTAGGTAAAACAAAAAAAATACATTCGTCCCCTAAGAACATCTGTTCGTATTGCCATCAATAGATGCTACCTTGTGAAAATTTTTGCTTGAATCTCGAATCTCCCGTTCTCGGTTATGGGCGTTAAGTAACTTTGTCATATATATATATATATAATATAATATAATAGTTACATAACTATATATATATATATACTATATAATATATATAGTATAGGATATACTATATAATAATATATATAGTTATATATATAGTTACTATAATCACTATATATATATATATATATATATAGTATATATTATTATACTATATATATTACTATATTATAACCTAATATATATATATTATAATTATTTATTATATTATATTATAGTATATATAATTATATATATATAGTATATTATATATAATATATTATATATATATATACTACTATTATATATATAGATATATATAGAATATATATATATATATATATTAATATATATATATATAAATATACTATATTATATATATACTAATATATATATTATATATATATATATATATAAATATATTATATATACTATATCATAGTTATTATCATATATATACTATTAATGCTGTGCTTACACAGGTGTATTAAAATGCAGTATATATTTTTATTATTATTATTATTATTATTATTATTATTATCTATTAAAATTATTATGATTATTATTATTATTATTATATTATTGATGTATTATTATTAATTATTATAGTATTATTATTATTATTATTATTATATTATTATTATTATTATTATTATTATTATTATTATTATTATTATTATTATTATTATTATTATTATTATTATTATTATTATTATTATTATTATTATTATTATTATTATATTATTATTATTATTATTAATTATTATTGATTATTATTATTATTATTTTATTATATTATTATTTATATTATTATATATTATTATTATTATTATTTTATTATTATTATTATTATTATTATTTGTTATTATATTTAGGATTAAATTACCCATAATAACTATTATTATAGTAATAACTATTATTTATTATATTTCGATCACATGTATTTGTTAGCGCGAAATAACAAAAAAAGAAATGCAGTTGAAAAAAAGTTGAGAACAAAAGATCTCGAAAAAGATTAGGAAAAGCGAAAATAAGTTTGAGAGATTGATGGAAGAACAATCGAATCATCATCAGTACTAACTGACTTTTTGGTTACGGGGCAAGAATTTCATCATGAGTAACAGACGACTCTACGTAATAAATTTATACATGCTTCGTGGGCGCAAATATATACACATTCACAAAACATTTAGAACACAAACATACACAGGATTTAACACCTTTACAATCGGTTTACTTAAATTTGTAATATATATTTGTGCTTGTATATATATATATATATATATATATATATATATATATATATTATAATATATATATATATTATATATATATAATATATATATATATAATATATATATATATATATATGAGTATATATATAATATATATATAATATAATATATATATATATATATATATATATATATATAGAATTATATATATAATATTAATATATATATATATATAATATATATTATATATATATATATATAATATATTAATAGATATAATATATATATATATATATATATATATATATATATTATAATATATATATATTATATATCTGTTTGTGTGTGGGTTGTCTTCTATGCGTGGATAAAGTCCAGAGAAACCGTGAATTTCACCAAAGTTGGGGAGAACTCAAGGGAGATTTCCAAATTAAAAGCCGACATGTAGCGACACACGGCATTTGAAAGTGTGCAATTCAAAAGAAGTTGGAAAATAAACAAAGTGAGAGCGTTCCAGACTCAGATTATACCAGTGAAGTACATGTATGATTGAGCATAGCCGTTAAGTCTGGAGTAAGAGAGTTGGATAACGAAAAGACGAGACTCCTCAATGGAGAAGGTATGCGACTGAAAAGTTCCAAAGAAGGCAGCAGTGTCCGTGAGAGAGAGAGAGAGAGAGAGAGAGAGAGAGAGAGAGAGAGAGAGAGAGAGAGAGAGAGAGAGAGAGAGAGAGAGAGAGAGAGAGAGAGAGCAGTGTAAGTTCAAAAAGTGATAGTTTAAAAAGAGTGAAGCAACTGGTAGAAAGAGAGTGGAGGGAGAGATAGTGAGAGCAGGGAGAATTGATAAGACGATAAGCTCTAGACTCCAACCTTTTCAAGGAGAACTCCGTGAGTGAAACCACAACAGATGTGTGAGTCATACTCCATACAGGTGGGGAATGACTCCCCTGTAAAAAAGCAAACAACTGGGGTGGTGTCAAATAATTTGAAGGTGCCTAAGTGCACCCAAAATCTAAGACACATGCTCACAATTTTTATTTCATCTTCTTAGAGGAAAGCATTAATGGGAAATATTTGGTCTTCCCTCTTCTGATATTGATAATGGTGTACCACAAAGCTCCTTCTTGAGTACCCTTTTTTTCTTTATTTATATACATGATAATGTAGACATTATTATTAATCATTCAAAGTTTTGCACTATGCAGATGATATTGTTGCTTTTATAATCAACCCTGCATGATAACTGTTGTATTCAATCTTTTTCGTTTAAATTTCTAATTCTGAACATGAAATTTTCTGGTTGAACTAATGTTAATAAACTTTTTTTAATCCAGTTTAAATGAATGGCATACTGTTCTTCCCTATGCCTAATGTCAATTTTAACATTTTCATTGAAATGAGCAGGATACGAAAGGTATCTAGGTTTACCTGTCTAGGTGGTATTACATTGGAATACTCCTTAAGATTTGATTTACAAATTAAAGAGAACACTAGCAAGAAATCGCGTTCGGGTAGAATAATATATGCTCTTAGACATGTTCTTCCCATTTCGCTCGCTAAAGACATTATTCTTTGCTCTTGTCTATCCACATCTAAGAATGCATGCATTTCCTTGGGATGCATCTTCGGGGTCGACTCTAAAGAGTTTAATATTACGTTTAATTAATGTCATCATCAGATATATGAAATTTCCAAAAAAATTCGTCAGAGGTCTACATGCATTTTTGCTGCAAGCATGGATTCTAATGTTGGCTTATTTATGAGCTTTTAATCAATTAATTAATTAATTAATTCAAAATCATGATATCCTCAAAGATATAAATAATTGATACAA
>JABUQX010101227.1:30000-32500 GCA_015478945.1 Trachelipus rathkii | reverse complement strand
ATTTAAAGTTTAAACTTTCGTTTCCACCACTGTTAGCGATACTTTTTTAGTGTTTTACATTACTCTTAAATTAAAATTAAGCGAATAAAAAAAATTAACATTCACACCAATACAAAAGCATTTTTCTCAAACTCATTTGCTCAAAGAAAGACCGATTTTACAGAAATCCTAAAAATGTGGAAGGAGATATGCCGGGGAATTATCCTTTTTCTTCGTCAGCAAAATGTATTGCATAATAATAATAATAATAATAATAATAATAATAATAATAATAATAATAATAATAATAATAATAATAATAATAATAATAATAATAATAATAATAATAATAATAATAATAATAATAATAATAATAATAATAATAATAATAATAATAATAATAATAATAATAATAATAATAATAATAATAATAATAGTAATAAATAATAATAATAATAATAATAATAATAATAATAATAATAATAATAATAATAATAATAATAAAAATAATAATAATAATAATAATAATAATAATAATAATAATAATAATAATAATGATAATAATAATAATAATAATAATAATAATAATAATAATAATAATAATAATAAAAATAATAAAGATTTTAGACTTTTTATTTCTAAGAAGTTTAGCCCAAGTATAGCACTATACAAGCTACATAGTAATTCATTTAAAGCAAAAAAAAAAAAAAAAAAAAAAAAAAAAAAAAACAAACTAAATTAATGATCCAAAATGAAACTGACTACCACCAAATTTTTTAAAATTGCAGACGTGTCATTTAAATAATTCATCTCCATCAATGATCTTAATAAAAAATTATTTATTGATAAATACTCTCGCGTATATATATATATATATATATATATATATATATATATATATATATATATATATATATATATATATATATATATATAATATATATATATATATATATATATATATATATATATATATATATAAACAAGTTGGGTATTATAACAGCGGTTAATTTGTATCAATTATTTATATCTTTGAGGATATCATGATTTTGAATTAATTAATTAATTAATTGAATTAAAAGATCATAAATAAGCCAACATTTAGAATTCCATGCTTGCCACAAAAATGCATGTAACCTCTGACGAATTTTTTGGAAATTTCATATATCTGATGATGACATTATTAAACGTAATATTAAACTCTTTAGAGTCGACCCCGAAGATGCATCCCAAGGAAATGCATGCATTCTTAGATGTGGATAGACAAGAGCAAAGAATAATGTCTTTAGCGAGCGAAATGGGAAGAACATGTCTAAGAGCATATATTATTCTACCCGAACGCGATTTCTTGCTAGTGTTCTCTTTAATTTGTAAATCAAATCTTAAGGAGTATTCCAATGTAATACCACCTAGACAGGTAAACCTAGATACCTTTCGTATCCTGCTCATTTCAATGAAAATGTTAAAATTGACATTAGGCATAGGGAAGAACAGTATGCCATTCATTTAAACTGGATTAAAAAAGTTTATTAACATTAGTTCAACCAGAAATTTCATTCAAATAGAAATTTAAACGAAAATAGATTAATCAACATTATCATGCAGGTGATATAAAATGCACAATATCATCTGCATAGTGCAAAACTTTGAATGATTAATAATAATGTCTACATTATCATGTATATAAATAAAGAAAAAAAGGGTACTCAAGAAGGAGCTTTGTGGTACACCATTATCAATATCAGAAGAGGAAGAACCAAATATTTCAATTTAATGATTTCTCTAAGAAATATAAATAAAAATTGTGAGCATGTGTCTTAGATTTTGGGTGCACTTAGGCACCTTCAAATTATTTGACACCACCCCAGTTGTTTGCTTTTACAGAGTCATTCCTACCTGTATGGGTATGACTCACTGCACATCTGTTAATGGTTTTTCTCACGAATTCTCCTTAGGTTGGAGTCTAGAGCTTATCGTCTTTATCAATTCTCCCTGCTCTCACTATCCCCTACCTCTCTCTTTCTCCTTGCTTTTCTCTCTTTAAACTCTCTTTTTTGTACTTACTGCTCTCTCTCTCTCTCTCTCTCTCTCTCTCTCTCTCTCTCTCTCTCTCTCTCTCTCTCTCTCTCTCTCTCTCTCTCTCTCAACGGACACTGCCCTTTTGAACTTTTCAGTCGCATACCTTCTCCATTGAGAAGTCTCGTCTTTTCGTTATCCAACTCTCTTACCTCCAGACTTAACGGCCATGCTCAATCATACATGTATGCTGGTATAATCCTGAGTCTAGACAGCTCTCCCACTTTGTTGTTTATTTTCCAACTTCTTTTGAATGCACATTTTCAAATGCCGTGTCGCTACATGTCGGCTTTTAATTTGGAAATCTCCCTTGATTCTCCCAACTTTGGTCAAATTCACGGTTTCTCTTGACTTTATCCACAATAGAAAACACCCACACTGCAAACAGATATATATATATATATATATATATATATATATATATATATATATATATATATATATA
>JABUQX010101227.1:20000-25000 GCA_015478945.1 Trachelipus rathkii | reverse complement strand
TCGCTCCGAAACTGAGATGGAAGCGACGCCATCATCTTCGCGCCAAAAGGAAAGGACGCGGCGTCATGATGCCGACTCACCGCCAAGAACATACAGTCAATTAACATCAAGTCAATTACCAACCTTTGACCCCTACGATGTTATAAATTGGTTAAGTGCTACCACAGCGATCTTCAAATTAAATCATATAGAAGATACCCACGAACGTGTTCGGTTGTTGGCTCCAATCTTGCCCACAAATTTGGTCTCCAAAATCACTTTTCCGCTTCAAAATAACGCTTATCGTTTGCTATTACAAAATATAGAAGAAGTTTACCTCCCAGCTTTGAGGAACAGGATCCGCGATGTCTTTAAGCAGGGCATGAGACCTGATGAATTGCCCAGTGAATATCTCCATCGTGTAAAGGGGGTATTGGGGAATAAAAGCTTCGATGTGTTGGTAGAACACAACCCCAAATTTGCGATAGACCTCTTTTTAGAGCAGATGCCTCAAAATATACAGATGTCAGTCTATTCATTAGCTGAAGAAAATGACCTTGTAAGGATGGTTAAAGTTTCAGACGATCTTTATAAGAATTTTGTTCGAAAAGGAAGAAATTATCATCAACCAAACGAAGAACAGACTTGGAGCTCTGTGAATTCTGTACGTAACAAACCAGACTCCGCCTACCTTCTTCCCAGCGCGCGCAACCAAGAGCGCGAACATGAAACTGAGAACAAGAGTGAAGGTCAAATGGCACGCCAGATGGCCCACCTCACGAAGATTGTGACCGAGCTCGCACAGGACTTTCAGCTGTTCATTAAAAACCAAGCGAACTCAGCTGAAAAAGGAAATAGGACCCGCGAGAAAAGTAGGTCACGCTACGCCGAATCAGATACGAATGGATACAGTAAAGCATTTAATAACGCTGTCAATCAATTATGCTTCTATCATGCTCGTTATCTCTTCAAAGCCTACAAATGTGAGAGTAATGAGTGTCCTATGTATCCATTAATATATGGGAATAACCAGAAAAATGTCCCATCCTCGTCGGAAAACTGCTAACAAGGCTGCGAAATTTACCATCAAATAGCAGCCGTGAAAAACCAACTCAAAATAAAAAAGTGAGATTTAGTAATACCCTCCAAGTGATAAGTGACCCTATTACAAACAGTGAGGTGCTTAATGAAATAAACTTACTAAATAAAAGTGCTGAAGAATTAAATAAAAATTGTATCAATCATAATAACTCTATTAACCTTAAAAATAATAGTGAAATAAATACTACTACTACTACTACTACTACTACTACTAATAATAATAATAATAATAATAATAATAATAATAATAATAATAATAATAATAATAATGAAAATAATAATAATAATAATAATCATAATAATAATAATAATAATAATAATAATAATAATAATAATAATAATAATAATAATAATAATAATAATAATAACAATGACAATGAAAATAATATTAGTATGAAAAACAATATGAACTATACTGATCCAGAAACTGATCAAAATATAAATACAACTACCAGCACTACTCAAATGGAAAATATAAATATCATTAAAAATAACAATAAAAATGGAATAAATGAACAAATAAATAAAAACTTTATCAATGAATCATATTCAATTTTCACAAATGTACAAGGAATGCATGATCCTTCTAGTTTAAAGAACTCTAAAAATATAAATATGAGAAGTAGTAGTAGTCCACAAAATAAAAATATATCAATAAATAAAAATATTATATTAAATAATACTGACCTCAATACAGGTCTCGATGCAACTGTCTCAAACAATTTTGGTAATGTACAAACTAATCATTTTATTACTACTGTCAATCCATCGCATGTGGGATACATCTTTTTTAAATCAAATTTATTAAAGGGGGGGAGGGGTGTTATAGATAATACAAGGGAAAATGGGAGCAATGAAGCAAATATCCTGTCAGACCCAACAGATTTGAGTGCTGATGACGAGCGCTGCGTAAGCAGCAAGATAGTTACAGCCGATGTTGAGGGAGACAATAGGGTTTGCAAGATTGATAATTTGAACTTGTATATAGTCTATGACACACTTAATAAGATCGATTATTTGTTAGACTGCGGATCTGTACACAATATTTTATCTTACAATAATAATGACCATCAAAAAGCGCCAGTAGGTTACCTACTTGCAGCTAACAACTCAAAAATTGCAGTCTACGGTATTAAAAATGTTGAAATCGATCTGGGATTGGGGCGTAAATATATGGTTACTTTTTATATCGCTAATGTAAGCACCAATATTTTAGGATTAGACTTTTTGAAAAATTTTGAGATGGGCATTAATTTTAAAGATGATTTGTTATTAGATCAAGTTACGAAAAATACCTTAAATTTGAGTAGGAATATGAATTTTTATATTAATGATGTTCCTATTTCTTCTTCTTCAAATCTCTCTCTCTCTCCTCCTCCTGTGCATGTGCCTTCTAGTTCTTTAAATTTTAATGAGTTATTATCGAAATATTCTGAGTTATTTGTAAACCCTTATCTCCCCGAAAACCACCACATCAAATTGAAACAAGAAGAAAGGTGGAATGAAATTTTTGAAAAATATAAAAATAAAAATAAGAGAATGAGCACAGCATTAATAGCTGAAGACGGTCAAATAACTACGGACGAAGAAGCCGCCTATATTCCAGAGAGAGTATTAATAGAACTGGCCAACAATTATCCTTATAAAATAGATATAAAAGGACCGCCCGTCTCCCTTAAGCCAAGGAGGGTCCCGCATAAACTTTATGCTCAAACCAAAGCAGAGCTTGACAACCTCGTAGCTACGGGAGTCCTCCGCCGCAGCCATTCACCTTGGTCTTTTCCGATGAGTGTCCTCCAGAAAAGCGGAAATCGGGTCAGAATAATCTCAGATTTTAGAGAATTGAACAAAAGCTGAGGTAGGAGTCTATGGACTTCCGCACCTGCAAGATGCGATCTCAAACCTGCAGGGGAGCCGTCTTTTCACTAAACTTGACGTGACCCAGGCATTTTACTCAGTGCCATTGGCCCCAGACTCACAAAAGTACTTTACCATCACCTCGAACGTAGGAACCTTCATCTACAGGAACCTACCCATGGGTTATGTGTCCTCTCCCTTTATCTTTCAAGCTTACATTGATACAGTCCTACAAGGCCTACCGAATACTCAGGCCTACATGGATGACGTTTTGATTCACACTAAGACCGAAGAATGAGCACAAAATCCTCCTGGAGAAGGTCTTGAAGAGGTTAAGTTATCTGCATATAAGTTTAAATCCCACAAAATGCCAAATTGCCAAAAAAGAGATTGAATACTTGGGATATACGGTCAATGAAAATGGTATAAGACCTAATCCTGATAAAATTGGGGATATATTAAATACCCCAAAGCCCAGGACCATCAAAGAATTAAGATCTTTCCTCGGGCGCGTGAGTTTCTATCGAAGCAGCGTCCCATTATTTTCTGAAATAACAGCGCCCCTTAATCTATTCTTGAAAGGAAAGCCATATTCCAATCGCCGCGTCTGTTGGAATCTCACCGCAGAGAAAGCCTTCAAAAATATTAAAAATGCTGTTGAAAATGCTTCTGTACTTGCTTATCCTGGCACCTCTTCTAATTACAAAATTATCATACATACCACGAAGGTATCTGCAGCGGCTGTTATTTTATCTACTACTGCCGCAGATGACCATCCAGTTGCATTTTATAGTTCCCTTCTCTCCCCTATAGAGAGGAATTACGACGAAGCAAATCGTCTGTTAGTCTGTTTAACAAAAGTTTTCAAGAAGTATGGATATCTCCTCACGAATAAAAATATTGATATCGAAACCAACTGCCGTGAACTCATAAACAAATATAAAAGAGCAAATGACGATAAAAATTTCAATATTCGTGAAATTAGAAGTCTGAATTTACTATCTAGTTACAAAGTTTCTTTCAAATTATTAACAAAAAAGAAAAATCCCTTAGAAGAATACTTATTAATAAATGATATCAGTAATAATGAACCAAATAACGAAGAAAGTGTGGCTACTGACGAAGTAAAAACAGCTGAGATCACACCCTCCCCTACAAATGCTGTGATTGGACCTCGCCTCAGCAGACTGGCCAATGAGAACGGAGTTCCCGTACTCAACGTGGAGTCCTGTCCGAATTTTACAACCACTTTTAAATATCAAGAACTTTCTCCGACACTCAAGACTCGGTATCGTGAGGCCATAAAACTTAACCGCGCACGTGCCACGGCCGACATTCCAACAAAGGGTGAAAGTACAAACCTTTTAAATAACCACAATGTAAACAAAGAAAATTCCACACATAGTTCTCCTGAGAATAAAGGGACTTTAAAACCGAAAGGGTTAAGAATGGAAGAAAGAATAGAAATGGAAGGAAATGAATTACTAAAAATAAAAGAAAAATCGCAAAATAACAAGTTAGATGAAATAAATGATATACTTACCGAAAACACACGAATAAATTTGATTCAGCGCTGTAATGAAGCTCATATTGACTTAATAAAACGCTTCAGAAAAGAAGTAGACTATGCGGCAATTAGTAAAGACCAGTTAGAAGACGAATATATTAATGTATTACTTGAAAATAAAGAGAAAAGTTCATTGATCATAAAGAAACAACCCTTCTGGTTCAAGAAAAAGGAAATCTCTCTTTATGTAGATACATCATTGAATTATGCCAGAGTCATTCTCCCTGAACAACATATAGACGATATTATACGAATGACTCACTTTCAAGGACACCTCGGGATCTCGCGCTGTCTTACCGCGATAAAAGGTGACTTTGTGTTTCGCAACATGCATAAGAGAGTTAAAGCGCTTGTGAGAAGTTGTCCACAATGTCAAATAGGGAAAACAAGTCGTAGCATAAATCCTATTTACGGAAAATATAAAGAAGTTTCCTACAAGTTTCAAGATTTAAACTGTGATATTTTGAAATTGCCTGTTTGTAGAGGATACAAGTAT
>JABUQX010101227.1:7500-10000 GCA_015478945.1 Trachelipus rathkii | reverse complement strand
TAAAACCTAAGTACGATTTATTCTTCTTCTCACTCAGTTGCTTCAATGTAAAAACTTTATCTACCCATCCACTACCACATACATCTAAATGCACTAACCGCAGTTGATTTTATAAACAAATAAAGACATTACGGAAAATAAAGAAAGTGTCTCCACCGAAATTCGAACCGACGCATGTTGCGAATGAGGACGAATTGTCTATCGTCCTAACCATTCGGCCATTCCACAAAGCCAACAAACTTTAAGCCAAAACTTTCAAGCCGAATTTGCCCCATTACCACTTTTTTTTACCGTGTTTTTCCTTCGTCTTGTAATTTATATAAATATTCTTCGCTAACCGCAGTTGACTTTATAAACTAATAAAAAGAAGAAGGAAGATTTATAAATTATCATACGTAGGAGAAAAAAAAAGAGAAAAAATGTAAAATAATAGTTTGGCAGGGTGATGAATGGAGATCTGAAAAGGAATAGGAAGTAAGGGAAATCATTATAGGATAATTAAAAGGGATGTTGTTTTCGTGACTAATGAGAAGGACGTCAGGAGAGTGTGGAGGGAGCATTTCGAAAATATACAAAACAAAACATTGGCAGTGATGAAGAGGTGACAGTAAACGTGTGTGGGTTTGATGGTTTAAGAAGAAGCTATATGTGGAAATAATTATTTTAGGGATGAAGTAATAGGTAAAGTGAGACAGTTGAAAATTGGTAAATCAGAAGGTATAGATGAAATTGCTGGCTAAATAATCAAGAATGGAGGTGAGATTGTGAGTGACTGGATATGGAAATTGTGTAACAAAGCGTTTGTGGAGGATGTAGTTTCCGGATTGACTGAAGACGGTGATAGTAAGTACCCACACTTGTATAAGTGTAAGAAATTTAGAAGGGGATGTAGAAACTATAGGGAAATTAGTTTATGGAATGTTGTAAAGAAGATACATACTTTAATTTGAGCTGAAAGAGTGCGTCGAATAACTGAGGGGGTGATTGTTGAAGAAAACGGTACATTTAGAAGTGTTAGGGGATTATATAGATCAAATTTTTACATTGAATAATATGAATGAGAAAATGAGAGAAGAAAAAAAAGGAAATTTAAATTAGGTTTTATGGCCTTGCAACAGGCATATAGCAGGAATAATAGGGAAGCTTTGTGGCAGGTGTCAATGATATATGGTGTTGGTTGTAGGCTTCTGAATGGAATTTAAAGTATGTATATTGATAGTGAAGTATGTGTGAGAGAAAATGGAGAAGAATGAATGGTTTAATGTTAATAGCTGAGTGAGGTAGGAGTATGTTATGTCTTCATAGCTATTTAGTTTGTATATGGATGGAGTTATGAAAGAAATTAGGAAGGGGTGGCAAGGGAAGGTGTTAGATCGATTGAAAATTACAAAGAGTGGAAGGTGCCTTGCTTATTGTACGTAGATGATTTCGTTTTGTGTGGTGAATGTGGAGAAGAAGAAATTGGTACAGAGGTTTGACAGGGTTTGTAAAAGGAGGGATCTTAAAGAAAACATAGATAAGAGTAAAATGATTGTAGTAGTGAGGAGGTTTCACAGTGCTTAATCATGTTGAATGATATTCAATTGGAACAAATATCGGAGCTTATATTTACGCTATATGTTGGATGAAAAGGGAAGGGATAATGCTGAATGTAGCATTAAAGTCGTGAGTGGTAGGAAGGTTGCTGCTACAATTAAATCTCTGATGAATGCGAGGGTACTAAGTCTTGAGTGAGCTAGAATCTGCATGAGGGTAAATTGTTTTGATGTTAACGTTTAGTAATGAAACTATGGCGTGAAATAAGAGGCATATTCCTATAGTGGTCTGTTCAGATTGATAATCTTATCAGCGTGTTAGGCGTGGGAAGAATTGATAAAATCGATAAAAAATGTATTAGGAAATTGTGTGGTGGTAAGAAAGTAGTAAATGAGAGAATAAATGAGAGTCGATTGGATAAAAGGTTGTAAATTGGTGAATGTGTTAGGAAACGATCTCTTAGGGTCCGAAGAAAAAGCGGATTGTGTCATAAATGGAATGGAATGTGAATTTGGTTCAAACAAGAGGAATGGTACATAATTGGGGGCATGTATGGGGCATGGTTATGGGCATGGCCCAAACGATAAGCCCTGACACTGGCGAGGTACCACAGTGGGGGCTCTGTCGCGGTTGGCGAAGCCCTCGGGTTGATTTTTTTAACTGCTACCCAACTCGTAGCAGAATGAGGGAGGCCTTGTGAGAGTGGGCTTCCTTGCTGGCTTTGGACATGTTCTTCTACTTCTCTGGCTGGCTTATTTTTTCCATTCCAAGATTACGCACCACACAGTGGTGGCCAAATGTTTTTAGCTCCTCCTGTAAATGTCACACGCACTCTCTCTCTCTCTCTCTCTCTCTCTCTCTCTCTCTCTCTCTCTCTCTCTCTCTCACTCTATCTATCTATCTATCTATCTATCTATCTATCTATCTATCTATCTATCTATCTATCTATCTATCTATCTATCTA
>JABUQX010101227.1:0-2500 GCA_015478945.1 Trachelipus rathkii | reverse complement strand
GTCAAATGCCTTGGATATGTCAAGCGCCACCACGCAAGTCTCCCCGTAGTTCTTGAGGGCGGAAAACCATAAATCAGTTAGATAGGAAAGTATATCGCCAGTAGACCTCGAGCGCCGAAAGCTACTAGAAGTGAATGAGATTCCAGATGATCTAAGAAATGAGAGTTGAGAAGGGTTTCAAGTCTTAGATAGAATACAAGTGAGAGCTAAAGGGCGATAGTTAGAAGATGAAACGGCTCTTTTTTCGGAACAGGTTGGACATGTGCGTGCTTCCAACACTGAGGGAAAGTATTAGTATTGAGACATAGAGAATATAATTGAACGAGGGGCGGGGTCAGCACGAAAGCACACTCCCTCAAAACTCGGGGAGGAATGCCATCCGGCCACCCGCCTTCCTAACGTTCATAGATTTCAGGAGCCCATGCACCCGATCAAATGTAATCACAGGCAATGGCATAGGACACCTGAGAGAAGAAGGAGGAGGAGGAGGAGTGCCAGAATCGTCTAGGGTTGAGTTAGAGGAAAATAGGAGGCCGAAGAGATTAGCCTTTTCAGTTGGAGAATTAGCAACAGAACCATCAGATCGAATAAGAGGAGGAAAGGCAGATTTACAGAAGTTGTTAGAGATATTTTTGGCAAGAGGCCAGAAAGATTTATCAGTAGGAGAATCAAGGAGGTTAGCGCACTTTTGTTTGATGAAAGCCCGCTTTGTTCGACGAAGAGTATCCCTGCAACGATTTCTAGCTGAATGAAAATTAGCAAGAGTGATAGGAGAACGAGAATTTTCCACCCCCGATACGCACTGTCTCTAGCCTGAATGGCCAGAGAGCAAGCACGATCGAACCATGGATTATGAGGAGAGAAAGATTTAGTCGAAGAAGGAATGAACCTGCTCATCCCATCAACGATTACAGCTCCCACCTTATCGGCAGAAGCTGAAGCGTCACCAGAGTCAAAGCAGTCATTCCAATTATAGCTAGCGTAGAAGCGACGTAAATCGGCCCGATCAAAGTGCCAGAAAAATCGCATAGGGCATTACACCGGTGCCTCGATTAAGCCTTCTTCAGAACTTAGGTTCTTTATGGAATTACGACTTAAAAACCTTAAATGAAATATTAAACTAATTAAATAAAGTTTTGTAAAAAAAAAAAAAAAAAAAATCGGCTATATTCAAAATTTGAGTAAATTGCTTTATGTCATACAAATAATAAAACTGTAAAATTAATTTTCTTAATGTTCAAATTGTGCAAAAGAAAATAAGCAAATGGAAAATGGGCTCCTCTGAATGGAGAGTCCCACACTGGCACTCAATGAAGAAAAGAGAACCTCAATAAAACATCTTCCTTAGTTTTACTTAGGTGGAGGCAGGAAGGAGAATTTTTTTTTTGGTTGAAGCTGAAGATGCAGCCGCAGCCAGCAAAATATCACTCTCTTCGCAGCTCTGATTTATATATATATATATATATATATATATATATATATATATATATATATATATATATATATATATATATATATATATATATATATATATATATATATATATATATATATATACAAAAAAAAAAAATATATATATATATATATATATATATACGCTAAAATAAAAATAAAAATTAAAAAAATATGAAATTATAATAAAAATAATGAAGGCGACCAACAAATTTTGTTCCTCCTCAGATTTGAAGTAATTTTTTTTTTTTTTAATTTCTAAAACTTCGAATATATAATAACTAATTGATGATTTTGGTGGCTGACTAATGTTGGCGTGTGGCCATTTTTATGGTGGTCTTCAGCATCCTTTAAGATCTAGTCATTCGCACACTCTGTTCATATGGAAAACTTGCACACTACTCATACAATCAGCATGATTTTTTTTTTTTTTTTGAAACAAGAGTAGTGTTTACATTAGAAGTTAGAGGGAAACTTGATTCAAGGCCCACATGAGTCCCACCCAGTTAAAAAAAAATGTTTTTCTCCAACTTATATAACTTGTTAAAGTTTTTTTTCTTTTTCTTTTTTACTTTTAGAAAAGGATGATACATATAAAATAGATAACATAAAATTTTGAAGAAATTTTTAAGATAAAATTCCAGAATTTAAATCCAGAAGCATAGAAAGAAAATACCCCAAAAAATAAATATTAAAATAAAACCGGAAAAATAAAATGGTGGACCATAAAAAATGATTGTATATTGTCAAATTATTTCAAAATGGATAAAAAAAAATGTATTTCGAAATAAAATTTATTAATTAAAACAATAAAATTAAATAAATAAATAAGTAAATTAAATAAATAAATTAAAACATGTAAGTAAATAAATAACTATATAATTAAATAAATAAAAAAAATAAACTAAACAAATAAATAAAATAACTTTAATAAACAATGAAATAAATATATAAACAATAAATAAACAATAAATAAATAAATAAATAAATATATTAAAAAAGTCTTTGAGACTTGTAGAAAAATCTCCTTACAATTCCACTCAAAGTG
>JABUQX010101226.1:20000-27500 GCA_015478945.1 Trachelipus rathkii | reverse complement strand
TGAAGGGTATATAGTATATATATAAATTGAAATGTGGGACATATCTAACGAATAGATGCTCTTTCTAAGTGAATAATGATACGAAAGTATATTTAATAAGTAATTATGATTAAGAGTATAGGAACTTTATATATAGTACTAGCATGGATATATATATATAATATATAATGTATATAAATATATATGTATGTTATATATAATATTATAATTTATATAGTAAAATATATATAATATTATACTTATATATATAAATAATATATATATATATATATATTAAATAATAAATATTTATATATTAATATATTTATTAAATATATATATTTATGTATAACTATATATATGTATTTAATATATTAATATAATAATAATATATATATATATATATAACTTATAAATTATATTATATAGATTTATATTATATATATAGTATATATTTATATATTATATATATATTGTATAAATTATTAAATTAGTACTGTAATATTTAGAAAATACTTTTAAATATCTGCTTTATATAAAATATTTGTAATATATATATAATATTTAATAAGGAATGCATTACTGTCTTATGTTATTATTTGGCTAATAAAATAGATTTATATATTATATTATATAATATATATAATGATATATATATATTTATATATATTATATATTAATAAATATATATTATAAATTATTATATATATATATTATAATATATTATATATGAGTATATATATATATATATATATATTATATATATATATATATATATTTTTATTTTTATATATATATATAGATTATATATTTTAATAATTATTTTAAGTAATACTTATAAATAGGTAGATATTATAAAATTAAGTAATGATTATTTGATAAATTATAGTATTGTTTTAATATATATATATATATATAAATTATTTATATATATATATTAAATTATATTATTTAGTATAATAATTTAGTATATTATATAAAAATTTATAGTTTTTATATAATATTTAAAAATATAATATTTAAATATAATAATTATAATATATATATTATAAATTAATATAATTAATATTAATATATAATATAATATATATTATATATAATAATAATATATTATATAATAATAATTAATAATTATTATATATATAATATAATATTAATATTAATTATTATATATAATATTATAATATATATTTAATATTATATATATATATATAATTATATATTAATATAAATTATATTATACTACATTATATATTTTATATTTATTTTTATATCTATATAAATATATTTACACTATATATCTATAATTTTTTTATTAAAGTTTTATATTAATTTGTATATTATATTATATATTATATAAGTATTGTTATATTATAATTTATATATATATTGCTCTATATATAATTTTATATAATTATATATATATGATATATATAAATATAAAATATATATAAAAATATTTACACAATGATTACATATATATTATTACCAAATCTAATATATATAATAATATATTTATAAATATTGTATACATATTTGATCTATATTAAAATATATATTAAATAATATAATTTATAATAATATATTATATATATATATAGGGGTATATATATACTATATTAATATATATTAAAATATATATAATATAGTATTAAACTTATTATATATATAGTTAAATATATATTATTATTATATAAATATAATAATAATATATATATATATATATAGAATAAATAAGTTTGGTACAATTCCATGTAAAATAATATCGATCTAAAATACGTACAGAAGTTTTCATGAGCATTCGAAGAAAAGCACAGAGTATATAGAATAGGAAAGATATATAGAGAGAGATAGATATGATAGGAAGAGAGACGAGATGATAGATAAGAGAAGAATCGAAAAGTAGAGAAAAAGCAGAGTATGATAATTATTAGGAGAGAGAGAAAGAAGAGATAGTAGAGAGAGGGAAGAGAGAAGAGAGAGAGAGAAGAGGAGATAGAGTTCAGAAAAAGGTGAAGAGAAAATACAGGAGAGAAGAGGAGGAGGCGAGAGCGAGATCAAAAGAGAGGCGAGAGAGAGAAGAAAGAAAGGAATAGAAAGAAGGAAGAATACATTAAGAGAGAAGGAGAGAAAAAGAAAGAAGAATATGAAGAATAGATAAGATAGATAGGACTAGTAGTAATAGCACTGGATATGAGACTGATGAAATCAGTGCACACGAGGAGAAGGATAGTGAATCGATAAGCGGAAAAAGCTAAATTACCATTTAAAACAGTAGGTCATCCAAATGTAAAGAAAAGAGAAGGAAGTAATTAGAGTCGAAGGAAGAGAAGGAAAGAGAAGTAAAGGAATAGGAGAAGAGAGAGAGAGGAAAGGAAGGGACAGACAGGGAGGGAAAGCGCAAACAAGGGATGAAATGGTAATGAAAGAGAAATACAAATAAGAGAGAAAATGGAAAAGAAAAAGAAAACAAACAGACCCAAGCGCAAACAATATGTAGGCAGCAGAAATGAAGGAGAGGGAAGTAAGAAAGACAGAGGAAGAGAGAAAAGACCAAAAAGGGAAAAAGAGGTGAAAAGGCAGGGTAAAACAGAAAAAGGCAGAACCACAGACAGCACGGTAAAGAAGATGAAGACACGACCGAGATAAAGGGACAGAAGTGGAGAAGGAGAGAGTAGAAAGCGGGCATGATAGAAGAAGAAATGGAATATAGAGTAATAAGATAGAAGAGAAGAATATAGAGATGAGAGGGCTAAGAGAGAGAAGAAAGAGAAGAGAGGACAAGAGAAGAGTAAGGAGAAGAAGAAGAGTGAAGGAGGAGAGTAAGGAGATAGAGTAGATGAGAGAGTGTGAAGAAGAGTGGAGAAAGAGAATAGAAAGAAGGAGAGGAAGATGAGAGGGAGTGAGGCAGTATGAGTGAGAAGGAGTAGAGTGAGAGGAAGAAAGAGGGAATGAGAGAAGATCAAAGGAAGGACAGAGTAGGCGGCAGAGGGGGAGTGGAGAGGGCCCGGTAAGAACGGGAGGAGGAGAGCGAAGCACAGAGATATAGTGTCGAGACGACCCCGAGAAAAAAGAACACGAAACAAGAGGAAGAGGGTAGGGTCGCCCCCAGAAAAGATGGGGGGAGAGAGGGAGGGAGTGCACTAGAGAAACGCGGCGATGCTCCCTTAACTGACAGCTCATTCATACTATCAGCTGCATCTACGACAACCTCGCTGACAACACTCCGACCAACCCACCAAACACCAGGCAGAGAGCGGTTGCCTATATAACCAACACTACAAAGAACGTAAAATATACCCCGAGAATAAATAGTTACGTACTAAAGGCCCTATACGTTATATATATATAGCTAGTCTATCATATATATTTATATTATATATACATAGCTCACTTATACTATATATTAGAAGGAATAGCTATATATTATTAGTATATATAGTGATATAACCTAGATTATATATACTGCTCTACTTTATATACTATTCTACCGAATATATCCTATACTATATATTCTCAGATAAACGTTTTATATATACTACCTTATATTCTCATTTATAATAACGCTTTATACAGTTACAACAACTTCAAGAAACTATTATATATATATACCAAAATCAAGAAAATATTGCCTCCGTTTTCTATTAGTATATATATATACTATTATACTATATATTATATACTAAATATTATATATATATTTCACTATACAGTAAATGTTATATATTGTTATATAAACTATGTTGTTTCAAATTAAGACGCTCATCTAAATAATCTAAATATAGTTTTATAGTACGTCATAATCTAACTTATACTATTACAGTTTCAGTAATAATAATAAAAATATACATATATATTTTACCATCCTAATATATTATAATATATAATATATTTTTTATATATTATCAATATAGCTACTATTAATTATTACGTATAGATATATTTTTAGTTATCGATATAGGGCACCAGTACCTCATAATAAAAATACAACCTACCACTATACTACAGTTTATACTAACTGTCATAGATATAGTACTACAAACTACTAATATATCGGTGTTGTATTGTGCAGTCTGGTTCACGAATGTTATTCATTGTTATTAATTAAAAATGAACATGGATCTTTATCATTTATTTTTTCAAATACACATACAAAGCATGTTCTTCCACTATTGGTCTTTATTCTCTCTTTCTATACAAATGATTGACAAATCTTGTTAATTTTACTTCAATTTTCAATTTCATTTAATTCTAATAATTTTCTTGGGTCTAGTATATAAAATTTTGATTGTGGATAATGTTATGCATTTGTTTTTTCCTCTTTTTTATTTTTTATTTCGCTTTTAATTTTAATTTTATTTTTAAGATATTAAGTTTAAAGAATTATCCAAATTGTTTTGTTACAACCAGTTCACCAATTACATGTATGGTATATATATTTTAATATATATAATATATATAGTATATATATATATATATACTATAATATATATAATATATATATTATATAATATAGATATATAATATATAGGACATACCTAATTTAAATATGTATTTTTTTTGTATAATATATAGGTATTAAGTAACCTGTATTTATAAGCACAGCAATTGTAGATATAGATCAATGTACATATATAAGTAAATACCATATATACCTATAATATACTATATATATATCTGTATAGTATATATACTATTATTATATACTATATATATATATATATATACTATATAGTATAATTATATATATATATACGGTATATGATATATATACATATTATATATATATATATATATATTATATATATTAATTATATATACTATGGGCAGTTATTATACTATCATATAGTACTATACTATATATATATTAATATATATTATATATAATATATTTATTCTTATTTATATTATATCATAATATATATGTATATATTATCTTAATATAGTATATAGATAATAACCTATTTTATTATATTAATATATCTACTTGCTAGTTGTCTTACTATACTATATTCCATAGAAAGAGATATATATATATATATTAGTTCGGCTTTCTTATATATAACTTATATTTATATATAATATATACGTATTAGTATATATAATATATTATATATGTATAATATCATTAATATATATATTATATATGTATATATATATACTACTATATACTATATACTAATATATATATGTATAATTATATATATAATATTACTACTTCCTTATCCAAACTGTATTTTACATGTTAACCTATTTTAGTATTATATATTATTTTATAGCTCTTATATTTAATACGTATTATACATATATATTCTAAGGGATCCTTATTATTTATGAGTATACATTCATACTTATTTATCCTCCAGTTACACTATATTATATATTATATATATTCACTATTTCTATTGTATTATGATATTATATAATTATATAACTAACTAATTAACTAATATATATATTATGTACTTTATTTATTATATATTAATACAATACATTCAATATACCACGCTTATCTATATTTATTTATATATAACTTTTATTTATAAATATATATATAAAAGTATAATTATATAGTATAAACTGCACCTATAGCTATATTAGACTATTCTATATATATATACATTCTATATATACTTATTACTAATTCATATACTATATAATACTCTAACTCACTGTTATTAATTTATATACTATAATATCAGTATCTTAATATATGTAGTATTATATAATATGTAATATATTAACTTTATAACTTATATATATATATCTATCTAGTAGTATAATATATATACTCTATATATATATATATATTTATATAGGTGAAACTAATAACCTATACTAACGATATATACTAATATATATTAATATATTATATATATTATTATATATCTATCTATCTCTATATATAATAATTTTTATACATATATATATAACTATACTCACAATAAATTTTTTATTTAAGCTAATTTAAATTATATTTCATCTTATCTATAATATATTATCACTCACCCAAACTGTGCTTCTATAAATTAGTAAAGATTTATTAATATATATATATATATATGTATTATATACTGTAAATATATATGCTACGTACTACTATTACTATAGTTATTATCAGTATAATAATATATATATACTATGATATATTATATATATATATATATATATTATATATTATATATTATCATATACTTACTATAATATATTATTATTATATTCTTAATATATGATATATATATATAACTTATAGATATAAATTTAATACTCACTATTATATAGCGAGCATTGTATCCTATATATTATATACTATATATGATATTTATATATAGGCCTTATATATATCATAGTATATATATATAATAATATATATTATATACTTTATATATATATATATATTATAATATATATATATATATATATATATATTATATATATACTATATTTTTATATATATAAGGATATATATACTTATATATAATATGATCTCATCTTTAGTAACGTATTTTGTAACACTTATATATATATATATATATATATATATATTGAGGTATTTATATGCTCAATATATATAGAAGACTTTAAATAATATAACTTCGCACCTTATATATGTAAATACTATTTAATATATTATAATTATTATTAGATACTACCTATAATACTACTATTTTCACTTCAGTCAGATTTAATATATCCATACTTATTACTATACTCTCATCTATATTATAATCCCAGTATATAAATATATTTACTATAGATATACATAATATATATAGTATATATAATATATATATATCATATACTATAATATACTTATATATCCCATATACGAAACGTAGATATATATTACTTATATATAAAGTAAATATATTTTGAAGGTGTGTAAAATACTAATATATTATATATATATAATAGTGATATACATAATATATATATCATAATATATAAGTATATATATATATATAAGATATATATATTTACTTATATTATATATATATAATATATAGTATATATATATATATTATGATATTTTTTTAGTTATATTATAATAGGGTGGTGTGTGGGGGTGGAAGGCGGTTATATATATATATATATACTATATATATAGTATATTATATATATATTATAATATATAGTATATATATATAATAGGCCTATAACTATTATATAATATATTATGATTATACTACTATACTATAATTAACCATTAAATAAATATATCTAGTACTATATATATACCTTACTATAACTATAGTAAATTTATTATATAATATATATATGTAAAATATATTATAGTACTATAATTATATATATAAGATATATAACTTATACATATATATATATAATATCACTAATACTAATATATACTACTATATAATTATATATATGTAAACATATATACAAATATAATTACTATATACTAATTAGTTACTATAATATATATTATATATATATATATATGTATATATATAATATATACACGTATATACATACGTATATATATATATATAATACATATAT
>JABUQX010101226.1:7500-15000 GCA_015478945.1 Trachelipus rathkii | reverse complement strand
ATTACTGCTAGAAAAATGCAAGGGCAAAGGTTTAAAATTAAATTGCCAATTATATTTATTTTATAAAAATCGTCTCCTTTAAGGAATCTCCTTATTTTTCTTTTTACACGAACTAAATCAAGTTTCAAGTTTCATTATATTTTAATAAAAGAATATATAGGCTTCAAAGTTCAAGATTTAGGAGGCATCAATTTTATAAGAACAATACTAATTATGAATTATACAAAGAAATTAATTTTTCAAACTTCTGATTGTATAATGTGACTTTTAAACCTAGACAATCTATCATCAGCAAAGTCATATTTTCATTTGCTAGTTCGTTTAGGAAGAAAACTAGAAAGATGCTTGTATGAAAGGCAGAAGAGTGTCTTAATAAAGTTTTTCCAATATTAATGACTGACTACAATGTATTTAAACTAAGGAATAACACATGCTTTTATTCATATTTATTTTAGGTCAGTGTAATTAGTGTGATAACCAAAGTTGGTATTCAAAAACCAAGAGCAAAAAATACATCAAAAATAAATCCTTGTTATTGGTTTAAAATTTTAATTTTGTCTTTTATATGATTCAAAAATAAGTAAATTTTTTATTTAATATATCTTTAAAAATATTAAAAATTGATCATTCAAACTTAAATTAAATTATAAGATCTTAAACCACAGCGCTAATAACATTACATAATAACAATTTCAATAGTCAGTATCAGAATTATGCTGATCCTAAGTGCCTATAAATTTGTATAAGTATTTCAGTCATTTCTTTCCTAAAATTATTACCAATATTTTTCAGAGTATTGCCAAAAGTTGAAAATAATATTTCTAATGATTCCGAATTTCCAGGAAAACAATGCAGCTGACAGAAAAAAAAAATAACAAGCAATTACGATGACTAATTCTCCTTCAACGCTAACAATTTTATCTAATTTGTTTTTGTTATCACGCTAATTATACCGATTTTGAATAAATAATAAAGAAAGCAGGTGTTGTTTGTCGTTCAATCTAAATGCATTGTAAACAAATATTAATTCTGGACAGACTTCATTAAGCCTCTTTTCTTTTGCCTCTTCCTGTTAAATTCTTTCCAATTTTCATCCAAAGTAAAATTAGCAAATGGAAATAAAACTTTACTGATATTGTTAGATTGTCAAGTCTTGAACTCAAAACTATGACATTTCAACTTTGAACTATTATTACTATTTTAATATATATATATATATATATATATATATATATAAATAATATATATATATATGGCTAATAATAATAATATATATAATATAACTATATATGTATATATGCGTATATATAATATATATGCATAGAATATATATATATATGTATATAATAATAATAATATGTAATATATATGTAATAATAATAATAATAATATAATAATAATAATATAATAATAATATTTCCACTTCTGAAATCTCTTTGCTTAAATATATATATATATATATCTGTGTATATATATGTGCATATGTATATATATATATATATATATATATATATATATATATATATATATATATATATATATATATATATATATATATATATATATATATATATATATATATATATGTATGTATATGTATATATATGTATTTATATAATAATAATAATAATATATATATATGTAATAATAATAATAATAATATATATGTATGTATAATAATAATAACATATATGTAATATGTTTATGTAATATATGTATAATATGTATATGTATATAATATATGTATAATAATAATAATAATAATAATAATAATAATATATAATAATAATAATAATATGTAAATAATAATAATAATAATAATGTAATAATAATATAATATATGTATGTATATGTATATGTATATGTAATATGTATAATAATAATAATATGTATATGTATGTATTAAAGTATATATATATATACAAAAATAAGACCAAGACAGGGTTTCTGCATATATATATGTTTATATGTATATGTATGTAATAATAATAATAATATGTAATATGTATATATATATGTAATAATATATATATATAATAATAATAATATATATAATAATAATATATATATATATATATAATATATATATTTATATATATATATATGTGTATATATATATATATATATGTAATAATATAATAATAATATATATAATAATAATAATAATAATATGTATATATATATATATAATATATAAATAATAATAATAATAAATATAATAAAATCTTTGATAAATATATATATATACATATACTTACTCATATATATATATATATATATATATATATATATAAATATATATATATATATATATATATATATATATATATATATATATATATATATATATATATATATATATGTTATATATAATAATCTGTAATAAATTTATACTGATAATAATTAATAGATTGACATATGCAAGGATAGCCCTTGATATATATAAATAAAGACAAACAAAGACCCCATTTAAAAATCAGGAAAAACCGGGGTTTCTACCGGGGTTAACTGTAGTTACTAAATCGCAGGGGTTATATCAAATAATAATATGTTTTGATTCATTTATTTAAAGATACTTAATGTTAAAATTAATTATGCTTTAATCAATTTACTTGTTAATTTTTCTAGTTTAATTAAATTTGGGGCCTAAATATAATTTTCCTGGTTTTAATTAACATAAAAATATTCAGAAATTTGATATTTCAAACTTGTCAAGGAATAGGAAATACATATAATTTTTAAAAATATATATTTTATTTTTTTAAAAAATCAGAAATATTTTCCCAAAATATGTCATCATTGTTCATTAATAATCAATTAAATATATTTCTATACCTATATATATATATATATATATATATAATAATAATAACTATATATATATATATATATATATATATATCTTATATATATATATATATATATATATATATACTATATATATATATATATATATATATATATATATATATATATATATATCTTCTTTCAAATTATACTTCTATAAAATCAATTATTTTTTAATAATTTCAAATTATTTATTTAATTGAATTAATTAAATTTATTCCTAATTATATTAATTATTAATTAATTGAAATTATATTTAATTTTCATCCTAAGTTTAAAGACTTTCAGTGTTTTTGACTTACATTTCTAATTTTAACCCGGCGGTCGGTCAGCCCCGGCTGGCCCAGCCCCAGCCAGCCCCGGCCCCGGCCCCGGCCCCGGCCCGGCTTGGCAGCCACAGCGGCCCCGGCCCCTGACCCTGCCCCTGTCTTACGGCCCTGCCCCGGCCCCCTGCCCCGGCCCCGGCTCCGGCCCCGGTAAAATTCCCGCCCCGGTCCTAACATATATAAATATATATATATATATATATATATATATATATATATATATATGTATATATTTATATATATATATATATATATATATATATATATACTCACTTATCATCTTTATATAGTAGTAAACTGACAGCCAAGGTCACAGCCAGAATGTTGCAAAGCAATGTTGCAAATGTTGCAAGCAACATTTTGCAACATTGGTTTTTCAAGCTTGACGTGCCAAGGTTAGGATTTTAAGGTCGGTGAGACCGAATTTAGGGTCTAGGAAGATCGACTTCCGAGTTTTGAGCCTGAACCTCAGGGTTTTAGCCCCAGAGTGGGGCCGGAGCCCCCTCAAAAAGGCTTTAGGTTCCTAGAAGGTTTCGCAATAATTAGTAAAATCATTTTGGTTCAAATCGTTTATCGTGATCGATTACCCTAAATCGATTTTTTAAATCGTCTTTCTGCATTTAACTCTGATTTGGCATTTATTTAGTGGAAACATAATCGAGAAAAAGAAATAAATTACTCTAAATTAACACATTCAATTAATCACTTTAACAGAAATGAAGTGGGACACTTTAGAACCCACCTATTTCACTTCAGAATGAATGAGAGTTATGGGTCTGAAACTTTGGACATCATCTATCATTGACTGATAAAACTAAGTCACAGGCGAGTTTTGGTGACCGTAGGTGGGACCGACCAGGGCAGGGCACAGGAGGGCCAGGGCCAGGAGGCCGAGAGGGCCAGGGCCAGGGCCAGGGCCAGGGCCAGGGCCAGGGCCAGGGCCAGGGCCAGGGCCAGGGCCAGGGCCAGGGCCAGGGCCAGGGCCAGGGCCAGGGCCAGGGCCAGGGCCAGGGCCAGGGCCAGGGCCAGGGCCAGGGCCAGGGCCAGGGCCAGGGCCAGGGCCAGGGCCAGGGCCAGGGCCAGGGCCAGGGCCAGGGCCAGGGCCAGGGCCAGGGCCAGGGCCAGGGCCAGGGCCAGGGCCAGCTAAAATTAGAAATGCAAGTCAAAAACACTGAGTCTTAAAACTTAGGATAAAAATTAAATATAATTTCAATTAATTAATAATTAATTAAATAAGATATATTTAATTAATTAAATTAAATAAATATTTTGAAAGAGGAAATTTTTTTAGAAGATAATTTGATTTTCTGAAAGATAAGTTATTGATAAAATGACAACCATATATATATCTGTATTATATTATATATACTATAAATATACTATACTTGTAAAGTTTTTCTTGGATATATAATATATCTTTATACTTATAACCTCATCATCATATATATACATACTCTATCACTCTATCTCCATATATATCACTCTATAGATATATATCATGCGGGTAACTTCTTTAGTTTCACCAATATAAATTTGCTTGAGCGCAAGCAGTAGTATACCCGACATTTATAATAAAAATAAGGCGTACATGACTGATCTTGCCCACTTCTATGGCTTGCCAAAGATTCACAAGCCTAATCACCCCTTACGCCCTATCATTTCCAATACTAATTACACTACTTATAAACTTTCTTCCTGGTTATCTTCTCAATTAAAACCATTAATCGGCAAAATTTCACCTTCCCATCTCATCAATACAGAAGATTTCATAAAACGTATTCATACACTTAATCCTTCCACACACCAATTTCTTAGCTTTGACGTCACCTCCCTTTTCACTTCCGTACCTGTCCCATTTACTCTAAACTTACTAGAAAACTATATTCAAGAACATAACATCACTTTAAATTATCCTTTCTCCCTTCTTAAGCAACTTATTTCTCTCACACTTGATCACAGTTTCTTTACTTTTAACAATTCTTTTTACAAACAAACTTATGGCCTCTCAATGGGTTCTCCCTTATCTGCCACTTTAAGCAATATTTTTATGGAACTCTTTGAACACCACTACATTATTCATCACCCTTCTCTTTCTAATGCCACATGGCTTCGTTATGTGGACATCAAAATAAATTTCATTTTACAACATATCAATAACATTCATCCCTCTATCTCCTTCACACATGAATTACCTATTAACTCTTCTCTACCTTTTCTTGATACTTTAATTTCATGGAAAAACTCTCATCTATTTTTTCTGTCTACAGAAAACCCACTTCTTCCTCCTCTTATATACATTGGTTTTCGACTCATACATATAACACAAAATTAGCTACACTAACTGCCCTCTATCTTAGAGCCCTTTGAGTTTGCTCTCCTCCTAATCTCTCAACAGAAACTCAATTTCTTTTTTCTACTTTCATCAAACTAAAATATCCTCCTTATGTCCTCTTTTCTGGTATCGGTACATCCCTAATAGTAACCCTCCCATTCCTGACACCACTTTTTCTTATCTTCCCATTCCTTATAATTTAAATCATCAATTAAAAGAACATCTTCCCAAAAATATTCGCTTGAAAAAAGTTTTTAAACCCCCTAAAATTAATACTTATCAAACGCAATGCATTTATAAAATTCCCTGCTATGACTGTCCATCTGTTTACATCGGCGAGACTAATGATCTACCCAGACGAGTTAAACAACATAAACATGATCTTATCAAAGACTCTCCTAATTCAGCTTTAACAGTCCATCGAACTCTGCACGACCATAAAATCAATATAAATTCCGTTTCTCCATTGAAATACATCAATCAAGTTATGAAGAGGAAAATAATTGAATCGTCATATATATACAATACTGATAATTTTAATAAAATACCGGGCGAAGTGAGCCTTGACATTATTCAAAATTCTATACTCCTAAATTCAGGATGCCTTAAGGATGTGAAGAGGAGGGACGGCCAACTAAATTAAACAATATTTTTCATTTAACTTTTTTTATTTTTGTATATTCTTGTCATTCCATCGGACAGAGGCCTTTGATTGTCTTAGGCGAAAGCTAATGGTTACTTTGTTTTGTTTATATTTCATAATTTTATCTGTGATGTTTTATTAAAGTATTATTTTCAGGGTTGGGGATTTTTTGAATTTTTTGAGAAAAAAATCAATTTTTGATTTTTTTGATTTTTTGGATTTTTTGAGAATCATTGGCATCATGAGAAATGTTGTAAACACGACTTTTTAGTGATTAGAATCTTATTCATTCCAACCCTTGAGGCCCCTATCATCTGAAACTCAAAAATCTTCTAAATGAGCTTATAGTCTATGACACAATGAAACAGCAACACAAAAGTGTTATTTGTAATAATGATAATATATTACATCAGAAATAAAAGAAACATGTTTGAAACATGATCTTTTGTTGACATTTTTATATTGTAGATATTTGAAACAGAGTAGCCTTGCTATGATATTATTATTCTAATTTTTTATTTCTATTGAAATTAAATCACTTAAAAATCAAAAAAATTAAAAAATATATATATAAAAAAGCAAAAAAGCAAAAAAAGCAAAAAATCATGATTTTTGGAGCAAAAAATCATGAAAAAATCAATTGAAAAAATCAATTAGTTTTTTCCATTAAATATCCTAGATTACATTTTAATTGCCTGGGAATTATTTATCTACTATATATATATATAATAATAATATATATATATATATAATAATATGTATAGATATATGTATAATAAAAGTAATATATATATATATATTATATATATATATATATATATATATATAATATATATATATATATATATATATTTATATATCATAATATATAACATATATATATATATATAATAATAATAATTATATATATATATGTTAATTCAATTAAATAAATAATTTTGAGAAAAGAGATTTAAGAGAAATGTTTTGATTTTCTTGAGGTGACACTTTAAATAATAAATACGTATATTTAACAATTTATATTTATTTACACTTTTTTTCCAGGAAGTAGAACAGATATATCCAAATTTTAGAATAATTTTTTTAAATAATTCAAAAACTCAGGAAAAAATTATAAATTTGACACTCAAATTTTAAATTTTGAAAATCAGTAATACTTAATTGAGTCTATTTAAGACATGTTTATGTATCAATTTATAACAAAGGGTAATGGAATTAAAATATATTTTTTATTTTGTTTGATTTAACTCTCTATTATTTAGTGTAAATTTAGTTAACCCCGGTAGAAAACCCCAGTTTTTTGGCCGGGGCCGGGGCCAGGGCCAGGGCCGGGGTCGCAAATGGCCGGGTTG
>JABUQX010101226.1:0-5000 GCA_015478945.1 Trachelipus rathkii | reverse complement strand
ATTATATTAGTTAACGTTTATAACCTAACTTACGAATAAACAGTTTTCATTAACCAAGAGTATCTAAAGCAACACATTACCTAACTTACGAATAAACAGTTTTCATTAACCAAGAGTATCTAAAGCAACACATTACCTTCCGTGAGAAAATCCAGGGGGATGCGCCTTGAAGGGTGTGAATCCGACGAGGATACTTTGAAAGTTATGGCAGAACTACCCCCTCCAGAAGGAGAGGTAAGGCTATTATCGGGCTCAAAGCCCGCTTACTACAGGTTTGTCTCGCTGGCCATTGTTTCTTAGTTCAAGATAGTGCTAGAAGTAATCTTTATTAATGTGAAAACTTTGTTAGTTAAAGAGATATATTCAATGATCAGTATGATAATTACACATGGTTGTGGTAAATTTTTGTTAAATGTTACTATGTTAAGGTAAAAAATATCAGTGATATGTTAGAAAAGGTGTGAATAGGTTCCGTCTTTGTATGCTATGTTAGTTACTTCACTGCTGTTAAGTGTGGAACTTTGTTAACGTTTACAGTTTATTCATGCGCAAGGTGTGTTAGGTTTGTCTTTTGTACATTATTTTCTTAGGTTCAAAAAGATGATGCTTAAGTAGTAACTATTAATGTAAACTTTGTTACACAATTCAACATATCCATCAACTGATCAATTATTATAAAGAATTTGTTTTATTGGTTTAGTCAAAATGATACTCGAAATGTGACTTGAATCAATAGATCAATAGATCAATAGTCAATAGGCACAGGAGGGTGGTTGGATGGTGGTTGGTTGGTGGTTTGATTTAGTGATTTACTGCTTTAGGGTATGTAAAACATGACAATTTTAGTAAAAAAATTTTACCTTAATCAATAGATCAATAGATCAATAGATCCAATAGATCAATAAGATTAAACTGGTCAGTAGGGAGATTGGATGGTGGTTTGATTTACTGATTTACTGATTTAGAATCAGAAAACATGACAATTTTAGTAAAAAGAATTTGACCTTAATCAATAGATCAATAGATCAATAGATCAATAGATCACAACTGGTCAGGAGGGTGGGTGGATGGTGGTTTGATTTAGTGATTTACTGCTTTAGGGTATGTAAAAACGTAAATTTGTAAGTTATAAACATAAAAGTGTAGAAATTTTGTTATTTATTTTTTTATTTATTTATTTATTTATTGACTTTATTTATTTTTTTCTTGATGGTTCTGAAACCATTATTTTCGAAAAATCTACAGACTCGATAACACCAATATTGTATCTACCCACAATTTAACCGACTGCACCGCTCCGGCTGCTGCTTCGATTACTGACTCTGACTTCTATAGACTCCTACTCCTTCCTCCCATTCTTCTTCCTTCTTCCTTCCTCCCCTTCCTCCTTCTTCCTTTCTTCTTCTTCCTTTCTTCTTCTTCTTCTTCTTCCTCTGTTTTGCATTCCATGCATTTCTTCTTCTTTTTTTCAAAGGGGACCCCCCTCCGGTGGGGTCTCTGGAATCCGAAACGAATCAACTCATGCTCGTCTCCACTCCAACTCCTCTATCCTTTCTCCAAGTTTCCAATCTTCCACGATCAAATTTAATTTTTTGGGAAGCGTCCCCTTACGGGGGACGCAGAGGGAAATCTCGTCTCCAAAGATGTCACGTAACCATATAGCTCACATTCCAAATTTCACGCCGATACGTTTAAGCCTAACATGGTTTCCATTGAAATTTGACCCAGCGGCGCTAAAGGGCCTTACCCCCTTATGGAGCCTACGGTCACCAAAAACTCGCCTGTGATCAGTTATCATATAGATTATGTTCAGTTTCAGACCTCTGTAACTCTATTCATTTCCTAGCAGAAACGGTGGGTTCGGAAGTGGTTCCACTTACTGGCGATTAATCAAACTTTATAATATTAATAATATATTCGATTATGTTTTCAGTGCATTAAGCCAACCAGAGCACGTAGAAAGACGATTTAAAAATCGATTTAGGGGTAATCGATCACGATAAATCGATTGGAACCATCAAAAATGATCTATCGATCATTTAAAACCTTCTAGGAACCAAAAAGCCCCTTTTGAGGGGCTCCGCCCCACTTCTGGGGCTAAAATCCTTGAGTTCAGGCTCAAAACCTCAAGTCAGTCTTCCAGACCTTAAATTCGGTCTCACCGACCTTAAAAACCCTAACCTTGACACGTCAAGCTTGAAAAACCAATGTTGCAAAATGTTGCTTGCAACATTTGCAACATTGCTTTGCAACATTCTGGCTGTGACCTTGGCTGTCAGTTTTCCACCCCTTACTACTATATATATATATATATATATATATATATATATATATATATATATATATATTTATATATTTATATTTTTTTTTTTACATATATATATATACATAATATATATATATATATATATATATATATATATATATATATATATATATATATATATATATATATATATATATATATATATATATATATATATATATATATAACATATATATATATCTCAAAGATATATATATATATATAATAATATATGTAGATATATAACATATATATATATGTAATAACTCTTTATCTTTATATATATGTATATAATATATATATATGTATATATATATATATATATATATGTATATATATATATAACATATATATATATATAATAATATATATCTGTTATAAAGGGTTGAAGAAGATTGACTTGAGAAGATAATTTTCAAATTTTTTTCGCGCCAATTTCAATCAAGATCTTTAAAAGAAATTATTTTATAATTAAATTACTTATAAGCGCGCAATTTTCATTTTTGAGTTATGTTTATAATAATAATAATAATAATAATAATAATAATAATAATAATAATAATAATAATAATAATAATAATAATAATAATAATAATAATAATAATAATAATAATAATAATAATAATAATAATAATAATAATAACATATATATATATATATATATATATATATATATATATAAATAAATAATAATAATAATAATAATAATAATAATATATAATAATAATAATATATATATATAATAACATATATAATAATAATAATATATGTAATAATAATAATAATAATAATATGTATAAATAATAATAATAATAATATATATATATATATATATATATAACCCTAATATATATATCTTCAATTTGTAAATACGTAGAGGATTGATAATCCTCATATATATACCATTAATAATAATAATAATAATAATAATAATAATAATAATAATAATAATAATAATAATAATAATATATATGTGTATGTAATCAGAATGATATATGTTATAATATATATTTATATATGTATATAATATTAATAATAATAATAATAATAATAATAATAATAATAATAATAATAATATATTATATAAGGGAGTAATAATAATAATAATAATAATAATAACCATGTATATATATGTATATATATAATAATAATAAGATTTAACTTAAACATATGAAATAAAAATATGAAATATAATAAAAATATATATAAAAATTAATAATAATTTATATAATAATAATATATATATCATATATATATATGTATATCATGTATGTATATATATATATATATATATATATATATAGCCTATAAAGTATATATATATATATATATATATATATATATATATATATATATATATATATATATATATATTTATTTTTTTTTTATATATATATATTTGAAATCTATGATAGTAATAAAATAACAATAATATATATATAATATTTTAGACTAACTTGAACTTTGTTTTTGTTTTACATCAAACAGTTTTGTTTTTGCAAAAAAAAGTCAAAATATCCTTTTTGTTTGTGATCTTGATTAAAAAATTTTAAAATAAAACAAAAATTGTTTTTTGCCAACTCTGGTGACAACAGCAACAAATTTTTTGCAAATTTTTCGAATTAACGTAGAAAATCATCAAATTTACCAATTATTCTCGCTTGCCATGTTTTTTTGAATCATCTGTATTGCTGTTCAGAAAATTCCGATTTGATATTCTTCTCAACCTTTAGCATAAATTGGAACAAAATAAGGTAATTGTGGAGCTAAGCATATTATAAAAACCTTGATTTTTTTTTAACGATATTCAATGTTTCGATAGACTTCCATGCATCTCTGACAAATAAAAAACTATTTTACCTTTTTTGTTTTCTTTTTTTTAAGGTAACAATTCGGTTTAGGACTCATTAAGCTCAAGCTATAATAAGTTTTGCTAAGTATACACAGTAAATCTGTGTCTGCTTAAATCTTATTATAACTCTAACGAGTATTCGGACCTAAACCGAAAGCGTTAGATATGGCAACGCTGTTTCCGTCATCATGTATGGGTAGGAAAAATATTTAAAAAAATAAAACGATTATATCGGAAAAAAGATTGAATTTTCGTCATACTACGCTTATCTCCATAATTACCAAAAATAAGAAATACAGATTGGAAATTCCAAGATTAATAAAACATCCTGGGTTTAATGGTACTTAATATAAAGAGATAATACTGATATTGATCACTGATACTATGATTGTGTAATGGCATTATCCATTAGGTATAAGATTTTATTTTAAAAGCTTAATTTTAAGATTTGAAATACATAGACGAAAAATAAAACTTTTGTACAGCAAATTTCTTGTTTATTATTTTGATCTTACTAGTTGATAAACAATAAGGTTAAACTGGTCTTCGATTTACATTAATTAAAAATGACCTCAAAATAAAAATTAAAAGTTCATGGCCAAAATCCCCAAAATTGGAATTTTCAAGGTTTTTTTTGGGGGGACCAACACTGTTCCTTTTTATATACCATATTAGAACAATACACTTGAATAGGGTATATGGGAATGTTACTGTCCAATGTAGTAAGAATTTGTTCTGTGAATGCTATAAGTTTGATTCTTAAAAAGAAACTGAATGGAGTATTTGAATGATAAAAATAAACTAAATTTTAGAAAAGTACAGTAATTCTGTAAGTTATTCTAA
>JABUQX010101225.1:25000-30000 GCA_015478945.1 Trachelipus rathkii | reverse complement strand
TTATTTAAGTATAAACTTTACTTTATATATTGCATACCTCTCTTTAACATATTGTATTTACTGTATTTTAATGCTAAATACCCTAAAAAGACTTTATATACATTAAAAATAAGTAATTAAAAAAAAACAAAAAAAAAAAAAATTTTGTTTTTGTCTTTTTTTAAAAAAAAACGTGGTTTTTTTTTTTTAAAAAACGGAAAAATTTTTTTTTTTAAATCCCAACCCTATATATATATATAATATATATATTATATATATATATATATATATATATATATAATATATATATATATATATATATATATATATATATATAATATATATATATATATATATATATATATATATATATATATATATATGCGCCTAAATATATATAAGCAAAATATTTACAAACAAAAATAATTAATAGAGCATTACATTTAGATCTCAAACTTTATATTAATGTCAAAATAATCTTAAAATTCGAAAATTTCCAAAATGTCGGTTTATTTGTGTATTTCAAATTTACAGATCAGCTGTTCACTGACAAGGCGCTCCACAGTTAAATTTTATATTTTAAAATACAAAGTTTAATCGTGGGGACACTTTTATAAATATGAAATACCAAATAAATATTTAAAACAAAATAAAATATATCATGAAATAAATTAAATTCATGATATATTTTATTGTATAAATAATAGATATGAATAAAATTTATTATGAATTACCTCAATACAAAATATCAACACAAGTACCTGAGCGGCTGACGGAGATTAGACGCTAAGCATTCCGCTGTACATGCGAAAACGGACAAAAAAGCACACGTGAGTGTATCACCACAAGATATTGCAAGCACAATTATTTTATATTAAACATTCCATCCAGGTTAGGTGATGGTGATAAAATAACGAAAATAAGAACATTTAAATAAATTAAATATTTTGCACTTCGATATTAGCACAGAAAAAGAATAAATAAATAAATAAATGGAACACTTAATTAACATATAATCACACAAAACAACGTTTAGCAACTGAGCACTTCTTAGTGTAAAATTGATGGAGACAAATTACGACTGCAAGAACTACCAACCACAACACATGTCGCTTTCAAGCAAAAAAAATAAGGAGAGTCTCGAAAAAGTGACTTACATCGCTTGACAACTAGGAAAATAGTGCAAATAGAACAAAGAAAGAAGTATATAGGAATGACCTGAAACAGAAGAAATATGTGCACGCAAGCATAGCAGATGGGGAGAAGTTAACATTCCTGCAACGAGAGAAGAGACCGAAGCAATATCAGAGTTTCAGAATTAAAAATACAACGAATATTGAAGATCTTAAGCTCCACACCTTCTTGAAATTAAAATAAAAACTTAAAATATTTTATGTTAAATATGAAAATTATTATATATATATATATATATATATATATATATATATTATATGATTATGTATATATATATATATATATATATATATATATATATATATATATATATATATATATATATATATATATATATATATATATATATATATATATATATATATATTATTATAATATAATATAAAAATATTTATATGTATATATAATATATATATATATATATATATATATATATATATATATATATATATATACCGTAGTCGGTACATAGTATAAAATTTATAAAGGTTATATGTAAGAGCAACCTTGTATAAGTCCTGTTGGAAAAGCCGAAATAATTGTTTCATTCTTTATTTTTGTATAGTATCAAGGTCACCGAGGTGACTCTGTCCCAAAACGCCTGTGCCACTGGCATTGAGGTCAGTTAGGAAAAAGAGATCGGAGAGCTAACACCTTGACACTCTCTCGGTCCAAAAATTGATAAAGTAAACATTTATTTTTGAACAACTGTGACATATCTTAATGCGTGTTCATGAAAAATAGTCATTAGACATAATTAATAAAGAAATAAATAAAGGAACGTTTCACTATTCCAAAACTATTTTATTATTTGCTATATCAAGGTGATCTCTTAAATAGTGCCAATTAATCATTATAGAGATCAATCTTTGTATATAGTTTGGTGGGCCCCAGGATACTGGCAAAAAAAAAAACCCTTTCTGATCTAGGGGGCGCATAACAAGAAAAAAAAAAGTGGTGATATTGAAAGTGAAAGTGCCAAAAAACAAATATAGTGCTAAGTGAAGTGACCCATATACTGTGAAAAAAAAAAAAAAAAACAACAAAATAAAGTCTTAGTACAATAGCTCTTGAAAAAGTTGGTACATAGCTCTCATAAACTTTATTACATAAGAAATAGCTTGAAGAATCCTGTTATTTTAAAAGTCACTATTCTTGTGAAAAAGAGCTCCGTTTTCAAAAAATATCACCGGCAAAAAAAAAAAAAAAAAAAAAAAAAAAAAAAAAAACCGGCAGAAGAGACTTAACATGCCCAGGCATAAAGAAAGATCTCCCCGATTTAAGACCGTGAGAGGTAGGGGAAGTCAAGTACTACATCAAAAGCATCTGCAAAAACTTCGAATGTCTCCCCCTTGTCCCCCAAATCTCCAATTCTGAGAAAAGAAAATTCGAACTCGGTTGGGGAGGAGAGTCAGGACCTGCATACCCTGCTACGAGCAAGATCTGTTATCCCCACAATCTCTCCCTTTGTGAGGGAGACTCCAAAGACCAGTCTGCCTATTGGTGCAATTCCAAAGTTAGATGTGCGTAATATAATGACCTGGTTGCACACGACTATAACCGTTTTCAAACTTAATGGAGTAGATGATCCAAAAGATATCGTAGCGACAGCAGAGAAAAGAGAACTGATATCGTAGCGACCATCAAATTTCCACTGAGTGGAGATTGTTTTCAAAAGTTAATTGCAGCGATAGAAGAAGCTTACGCTCCCAACCTGAGAAGTCAAATCAGTGAAATTTTCAAAAAAGCAAGAAAAAAAGAAGAACTTCCTTCAGTCTACTTGGCGAGAGTCCGTGATGTTATGGGAAGAATAGGATTCGATCTGCTTGCTGAAAACAGTGCGCCTTTTGTTCATGAGTTGTTTATTAATGAGCTTTAATCATCCAGACGATAGCAATCTTGAAAAATTTACAAAAGTAGCAGATAACTTGCATAAAACTTTTATAGGAATGACTACGAAACCCCCCATGAGAGAAGGGGGAGAGAATATTGGGGAGCAGTAAATCATCTTCAAGGAGAACATTTCCCGACCCAAGAGAGAGGATCACATGAGGAGAGTCGAAATACAAACAACAACAACAATTCCCCGGTTTCAGAAGAGGCTAAAGTAAACAAAGAGTTCTTTCGAGAGATGAAAGGACTTCTCAAGTCTCTCACCAAAGTCGCAGGACAGCTGAGTGAGGCCGCTGCCAAACCGAATCGGACAGAAGAACAACCATCATTTCAAAATAGAAGAAATGCTCCTAGAGAACGTAAGCAAGGCAACACTGTAAATGCTGAGCTGCTAGGCGAGTTATAGAAGCTACATAGAAGTTACACATGCCATTCGGAATTTTGTCCTATGTATTAAATTTTGCTGAAGTAAATAATTTGCATGCGTCAACTAGTAGGTTTAATAATAGTTATGTTTGGTATTCTGACGGGTATATAAATAATAATAATAGTAATAATAATAATAATAATAATAATAATAATAATAATAATAATAATAATAATAATAATAATAATAATAATAATAATAATAATAATAATAATAATAATAATAATAATAATAATAATAATAATAATAATAATATAATATAATAATAATAATAATAATAATAATAATAATAATAATATAGTAATAATAATAATTAATAATAATAAAATAATAATAATAATAATAATAATAATAATGTAGCTTTGAGTAATTTTAAGAGTAACGAGCGAAGTGCTTACTGGCATGTACAAGGAGGTCATTCTCCTTTCAATGAAGCTCTGATTATTCCGACTATTGAAGAGAGTATCGTTGTAACCCATACGATACCCATGCTGGGCTCTAGCGGCTCACAAAATATATTAATTACGGATGCTCCGACTTGAGAAAGTCCGGCCATAAATAATATGTCTGGATTAAATAATGTAAGAAATTATAAACTTTATACTATTGTGGATAAAATTTCAAAAAGAGTCTTTATTTTTGATAGGTAGTGAGATCAATTTACTCCCTATGGATGGAGACAAAAATATATCGATTATTGGTCAAATTAAAGCTTCCAATGATACCGTAATTGACATATACTCTCGCGAAATTGTTATAATTGATTTTGGTTTAAAGAGAACTTATGATCTAGAATTTTTAACAACCAGATTACCTATTTGTATTCTTGGAATGCCCTTTTTGAAAAAATTTGCTTTCAATATTAATTTTGAGACAGATATGTTAACAGATACTCAGAGCAAGGAATGTATAAATTTGTGTGATAAAACAATTTGTAGAGATAAGGCTTTTATTCATACTCTATCTAAATTTTCTTCTTCTGTAGTTCCTAATGAACTTTTTAGTGATATACCTATAGTTAATAATCTGGTATTTGAATTTAAACATTTATTTGTAAATGCTTATTTGCCGTAAAATTTTAATATTCGTGAAAAGCAACTTAAAGTCGAAACTTAAGAATAGAAATGGGTGGGATACTTGTGCTCTGAGGGGGGGGGAGAGAAAACTCGCATTCCAACTGCTATTTTGAAGGAAATAGCTTCACTTTTTCCTTATAAAACTGATACAAGCGGAGCTCCAATAAAACTTAAACCTCGCCGTATTCCTCATAAATTATTCGAACAAACAAAAAAGGAATTATTAAATTTAGTAAAAGCGAAAGTTTTAAAGAGAGCGCCTTCTCAATGGAGTTTTCCCATCAGCGTGTTAGAAAAAAGTGGGGGAGGGGTGCGAATCGTGTGTGACTTTAGGAAGCTTAATTTAGTTGCGAAAAATGATGTATTTGCTATGCCTAACATAAATGATATATTTAGTGGGCTTCATGGGACAAAAATTTTAAGTAAGCTGG
>JABUQX010101225.1:0-20000 GCA_015478945.1 Trachelipus rathkii | reverse complement strand
CCTTCTGAATAGAGAATCGATTATTATTAAATAAATCGTCATTCTCTTCACATTCTACTCTCTCAGTTTCTATTGAAGAATTTATTTCGTTTTGGCACTTTTCCGGTGCACCTTGGATGGCTTTCTCTGACAAATTATCTAATACTCTTCCATATAATACGCCACCTATGACACTATATTCTTCTTCGTAATTTTCACTCAATTTCTGTGCCTTTTGAAGAATATTACAATCTTTTATTCTTTCTTTACAAACTTTACGGTCACTGATTAACTCAGCAATCTGACCATCGTGAACATCTTCCATCTCGTTCACGGCTGCGACACTTTGTGTCTTTGAGCTGTCACTTTGGGGCATTCTGTCATTTTTCAATATGACATTATTTACAAAGATGTCAATCTGACTCTCATCTTCCACTGTACTTTGTACATTAGATCCCTCAATAGTGTCTGGCACTTCCATATTACTTCCAGTACTTTCGTGTGGCGCAGTGTAAACTATTTATGTTTATCAGCTGCTACATCTTCATTTCCAGAAGAGGAAATATGGGAATCTTGTTCCTTGAACAATGGTGTATCCGCGGTTGTGTCTTTCTTCTCTACAAGCATGATTGATGACTGTTCGACAGACGGTGCTTCCTCCATTAACTGTTCGCCTTCCTTTCTCGCCCTTTCAGACATATGATCTCTCTGTATAGATTCTTCTGACGAATCTTCTTCAGCTTGCTCGGCGATGGGGTATAATAATAACTTCTTCTGAGTTATCCCGTCCTGCACAACGTGCGGACCATGACACTTAGTCGCTTCCCATGCGAGATTTGGCTGATATGGGGGAAGTGCCCCCTCAATGTTTTCTATGACTAGATCATACACGACCCCTGGCAGCACTGCTGCGGTCGTCTCGCCCACAAAGTATGGGGTGTCTATCTTGACATTTGCGAGTGGAACTTCTTGAGCTGTACAGTCTAACAATCTCATGATCGTATGTGCGCCAGTATAACACCTTTCGGGTACATACTTTTCGCCACCACTACAATATTACACGCCGCGTATCCCGTGCCAATTGGAACGCCGATAAACCGTTCACTGTCCCATTGTTATTGGTAGGTGTAGGTGAATACCTATCGGTCTCACTTCATTACAACTGTATCTGTTCTAGGATGGACCGCGTTCTCTCACCGTGAGGATTTCAAGATTCTTTATCTCCCTTTTTGGAACCTCCGGGCGCTCCGCTATTCTTTGCGAGCTTCCCTCTGCTGCTATTGGATCATCAAAAATTTCTGACCCAACTAATGGTTGAAGTATAGGGCCATCCTGCAGCTCACGGGGCAAGTTCCTCTTTTTTTTTCTGACATCTGTTAGCAAGTGACCTCCAGTCTGGGTCGTTCACTTGCTCAGCCTTCGACGTTTTGTCTCGTCGTCACTACTCCCGATTACTACTTTTGTGCGTTTCCGTTGTTTCTCGATGCGTGTTTGTTTTGAGCTCTTTGAGTTAGTCGTGTCTCTGTTGATACTGTTTCATTATTTCTTGACTTGTATATAGTTGCTGTTGCTGTGACTTTTTATATTTCTTGGACGTCTGATTCGTCGCTGACTTGACGCTCTCTCATATGATGGTCTTCAATGTGTTGCCAGAACTAAGTTATTATGCTTTCGCTCTCGTATCATTCTTTCTTTTAGGTAAATGGGGCAAGCTCCTTCCGGGCACCGTGGCTCAAATACTTGTCGATCGAGAAGAAATCGATCAGATCATCTGCAGTCAATTTTAACTTTTGCCGCGGTCAACCATTTACGGAGAGCTTCAACAATCTTTCTTACATTTACTCTGGGACTGTCATCCTCAGTCGGTCACATGTTCTTGGTATTTCGCCACTAATACCCACTCTCAGTGAGATTGTATCTAAAAATAACGCTTCCTTAATTCTTCAAATTTTTCAATTATCGGACCACGTTGAAAGTTATTTTGAGAAAACTTAGATGCTTTGCCCGTGAGGAATTGTTCAGCACTAGTCAGCTTGTTTCTTTTGCACGTCCGTTTGGGATTCTCATCATGCTTGTTTTTCCAAACATCTACAGTATTCCTCAATATTGTGATCTTCATCATCTTCTACACGTTCTCGCCAGTTTCAAATCTCTCTCTGGATATACACTACGATCCGCGTGAGAATACACGCCTATTTGTGCCGGCTTGAGAAACTTTTGGAGTTCTAATGTAGCTTCGGGTGCCTTTGGCGTGGTTCTTCTGCCTCCGAGCTTCGATTTCAACATTCTTTCTCTGACTTTCTTTGGCCGATTTGTCGTTGCAAACTCCCTAGCTACGATCACGTCATCCTATCTGCTTAAGCTTCTTTGTCCTCCAATTGCAGCATTTAGCTTCTTCTGCTGTGGTTAATTTTTTTCCTCTGAGAGACTATTGTGAGTTCCATTTCTCTAGCCATTCTTTCTTTTGCGTCTCTAGCCAGAATTTCTTTTTTCTGCTTCTAGATACTCCTTTCGTTTAGCCACGTTCCTCTCTTATGTAATGAGCCCCTCGCGATTTGATAAACCAAATACTTGGGCCACCTGGCGAAAACTCTTCCTGAGATGCATGCTTTAATAAACTTTAATCCAATAATTCGCAAAAAGTCACTTTTTCAAATTGCACGATCCCAGTCAAAACTTAAATTTTTTACTTTTTCAGATTATGTCAACCTGATAGCCTTTAATATTAATTTCAACAAATCTTGAAATATATATATATATACCACATATATATAATATATAGTATATATTATAGTATAATTATTAAATATATTATATATATATATACTTATATATATATATAATTATAGTATAGTATATATAGTATATATATACACGCTTAAATAATATGCAAAAAAAAAAAATTCAAAGACGGGTGACGGGGAAAATATTGCTTCCTCGGCCTTTGAGACCCCAAGGTGAATAAAAGAAAATCCTCGGAAAACTAATATTTTCCCACGATCGTTTTCTTGCCAAAATTTTCTTATACGCTCGTCTTTCAATTTTATATATATATTATTAATAATTCATGGTAGTAATAATATATATATATATATATATATATATATATATTATATTATATATATTATATATACTATATATATTATATAATATATATTATTATATAGTATATATTTAAATATGATATATATATATATGATATATATATACTACTATAGTAGTATATATTATTAATATTAATAGTATATACTATATATTATATATAGCCTATATAATATATATAAAGATTATAATATAGTATATATATATAGTATATACTACTATATATATATATAGTATATTAATTAAAGCTAATACTCTCAATTATCACCCTTACCAGAGGAAAATATTATTAAATATATTTTAATTTATAGGGAATTGATCGCATACCAAAACAAATATGGGTGGTTATAGCTCAATGCTAGTTTACGACGGAATAACGCAAAATACTGCGAAACGCTCTTATAGTTACAGAGCTAAAAACCCACAATGAAATATAAGTGCTTATGATACCAAGTACTAACACGATATATAACTGGGTTAAATAAAAACTTACAGTACTACAACAACTGCTCTAGGTACAATTTTGGACCCAGCACATCCCCCAAACTTGACAAAAATAGGTACTTCGTTACTTTACGCATCGTGAAATTAAACCAAGTTAAATGACACCACAAATTAATGTCTTATCACTCAACAACAAATAGCTGTTCCAGGCCGGTTACAAGAAGTCATCGAGGACATGGCAAACCCACTTTGCATTCCTAGTCAGGGGGTATCAAAACAACAACCCATTGTCTACTTTCCTCTGGCCGAACTTATCTTCATTCCAATGGCCAGGCCCCCATAGAAATCTAGCAATAAAAATACTCTGGGCGTGTCGTTTCACGTCCTGGAATTTATTAATTATTTTAACCTTCTATTGGATAGGTCAATAGGCCTGTAGGAAACACTTCAATAATAATATTAGAAACGACCTGACCAATTCAATGCGAGTGAAAGATCTGCGGCGTAGTATAAACTGGAAGACGATTTCGTTTTGTACCCTGGAAACACTAATCTGAACGAAGTATTTGTTCACGCTGGTTGATAAATACCCAGGATTCTCCGATCCAACATCTTTATGGCTATTATTTTCCAATCGTATGACTCAATATTAGCAAGATTTAAATCTTTTAAAAGAAATAATGACCAATAACGGATCAATGGCACGCTAATAAATTTAAAATTATTAAATAATATAAAAAATGAAAAATGGTGTACTGCTTTCTCTAAACAATTTAGAAGATGACTATATACATCAACAAATATATAAATGATATAAATAATGAATTTACACTACGTATCAATGTAATTTATGAACCATAAGTATATGTACCTTACCACAAACAATATTATACTTAAATTAAGTATTCATTATATTCCTTAGAAACCTATCTAGGGTATCGAAATTGAAAGATAGGAGTTATAGCGCCAGATAAATTAATATACTCGGACATGCTCAACTGCTGTACTAAGACCTTACGATCTATATATATTCGCCCGAAACATAAACCAGTATATTATATATATATATATATATATCTCTATTAGCATAGTATATATATATATAATTATATATATATAACTATATATATATATATATATATATTTATATAATTATAATTAGTATATATAATGATATATAATATAAAATAATAAAATAATTATCTATACATAATTTAAGATAAATAATATAAATAATATTATTAATATATAAAATAAGATTTAAAAAATATTTTCCATGTCATCTCACTATTATAATAAATTGATAACAAATTATAATAATAATAATATACATAATACAATCTGGTGTGTGACATTGTTGCATATAACGGCCTAGTCACGGCGTATATAATAATGTAAATGTGTGTCAAATGATCTCGTTTTAATCCCATTGCCCTAATATAAAAGAAGAAAAAAATATTGACTTGCGTATATCACAAATAGGTACTAATTATAATTAATATTAATATATTATATATATATATATAGTGGTGCAGTTGATTTCTATGTCCTTCCTGACCGGCGTATGCCGATCAACCGTTCCTAACACGTCCACGCTACCACACCCAGAGGTTTCAGCGTGGTTATATATTGGAGATATATATATATAGTATATATATAATATATACTAGATATAATGTATTATAAGACTAGAGAATGGCCCTACCGATCATACATACTATTAAGGTTAGGGGAGGGTCAATTAGATCTAAGCCTGGTGGGATTCTTGTACTATTGAAATCTAAATTAATATAGCAGTCTGTATCATCGCGTTACACAGTCAATTGATGGACAAATATTATTAATATTTAGGGAAAAAATTGGAAAGAAATTTAATAAGTGGAGTATTGGTTTAATGGTTTTGAAGCGTGTAACAGCACTCTAAAAGTTCTCAAAGTAACGAGGGGAAATTGTCATTAGAGGGGCAAAATATTTGTATAAAATGTTTAGTAAAACATTCAGAGAATATATCGCCAACATTAGCAAAGAAATCTTCAGCACCCTTCAACAATGCCCAGATGGCACCTAACATCAAAACAGGATCTACCCGGTTATACGTGTTCTAAACAATTTCCCAGTAAAGCCTTCCAAAAAGATCACTCAAATAAATATCAGTAATCGAAGCCTTACTCACCAGTCGGTCTTCTGTCGGTAAAAGTCTCCCTTCCCAAAGGCAACCTTTAAAACGTAAACAAAATCACTTGCAGCGATTATGGAGCACTTTACCAAAAACAACATGCGTATTTTGCTCATCCCTAAGGATATATATTGCCTACTGCATATATAGAAACAAGAAACCCAACACCAGGACCTCATATTCTTCATATGCCCTCGTACTCTCAGTCAGCCGGCGACGTCACCATCCCGTTATTAAAATCTATTACTTCTAGACGAAACATTAAAGCTACATTAATAGCCCTCCCAGCTTATGGGGAACGGGTAACAGAAGGACAGCAAAAAATCATTTAAGATAAATAATAGTGCCCTAAGCAAACTTCTCTGTAGCCTTCAAAAGGGCTTATTACAAGTAATGCCGCCTCTTGACGCTCCTCGGTGGGCGACCAGGCGGATTTCTGTTTCAGGAGCCTTTTAGTTTGTCTTACCTGTCCAACTCCGGATCGAGACGGGATCCCTCCTTTGGGAAGATACAGGTCCCCACTATCATCCAAGGATATTGCAAAGTACGCGCCGAAATTATTACACCACACTGAGTAGTCACTCGCCTTCTATTTAACGAGAAAACCAATTACTTAGGACCGTCCAACCTCAGACCAAAACAAAATTTGATGGAAGTTTTTAATAGGGGCCAGCCGGCCACAATGCACAAGAGCTGTTTTTCAAAACTTTTTTGCTTTTTCTCTCTCTCAAAATTGAATTGTAGATTTTTTAGATGCGTTGTGCTTTTTCCCTTTTCTGCATCAATCTAGAGCATTTTGCAGAACAGGCATTTTTTTATAGCTCATTTTATTGATTTTTCTAAACGTTATATTAATTTCTTTGATGGACGGAAATTACAGTACAAGACAATTTTGGGTGAAATAGATATTATGCAGAATGATATAGGAATCTCTAACGTAGTTCACCATTAAAATTATCAACATCCCCCCAAAATAAAAAAAAAAATATAAATGACAATTTTTTTTATCATTATTATTTATTTTTTTTTAAAACTAACCTGAAAACTACAGCTACCCGTAGCTGGAGTTTTACTTCTTTTATTTATTCTACAAACATCCTTCTCCGCAGATATACTCTAAAATTAAGTTACATGTTTCAATAGTTCTCTAATACCTTTATTTTGCAAACTATACGAAGCCCGCAGCTCTTTTAGTCTTATTTTGGAGATCGCTTGTTGAGGTCTTTGTTGAGCCAGAGTTCATTTTTGGTAAGTCATATGTCATCCCTTTTTGAAGTCTGGAAGTTAGGCGTTGTCCAATAGGAATCCTCCAACGATGGGTAAAGATATATCACATGGTCTTTTGGACTGATTCCCCTGTCCTGTTGTACATGTCAATGGTCTGCGACCAACCTTCATCCATCCCATGCGTGCAAATCAGTAATCCTCGGTAGCCTCTAACTTCCAAAAACATTTTAGAAAGCTTACTAGACTCATTCTTAGCAACGCAATTCACCCAATTTTAGCGGTGTTTTAAGATTAGCTTTTGTGCGCTTTGTTCCTCTCTTTCCTCTTAGCCCAATAGATATTACATCTGCTCCATTCCTATTTTTATAACCTTTTCTAATTGATGGGGATTAACGGTTTTAAAGTTTTTTCCAATAGATTGTTTGATCCCATTAGAAGTGGATAATTAGGACTCACCAATTTCCCCCTACATCCACGCTAGAAGAAACTTTGACTTCAGAAGTGCTTAAAAATTATATTTCTACATTTATAAGGACGGCAAAAAATTTTATTTTTAAAAGGGGTATATGACCATCAATGAGGAAGGGTCTTCTTTAGTTAAAACCTCGAAACAGTTAATTGGCCGCGGCATTAATTGCATGCATTTATTTCTTTTACCTATCCAGTGAGGATAATTACTACTGAACACATAGACTCTACCTCTAAGCCGCCGAGCAAGCGTGTCAAAGAATCTTTTTATACCTACATATGCTCTCTCTGATATTCCTAGAGTTCCACGAAAATACGCTAGCTGTGAAATTTGCCATTAGTTATACATTTTCTTCGCAATACATTTTCTGCCAGCTTTAAAATTATTTGAAACCCAATCACATAAACCTAACAACTAAGACTTCCTTAAACGGCTGCGATGCGTTAATCCAGGATTACTTTTTTTGGTTTTTTCTTTTTCTCCTCTCCCCCAGCGAAAATAATTTGAGACTTTTTTTAGATGCTTGTGCTTTTTCCGCTTCTTTCTGTTGCATTACAGGCTAGTCAGCAATTCTTTGCGGCCAGCCGGCTCGAATTCTTTAGCAGCTAGGAAGCAATTAAAACGACATAACATTAGTTTTATGATTATTTTATAACTTTTTAGATTATGCATAGTTGGGACTAGTTGCCCAATTTGAAAATGATCCTAGACGAATTAAACCTGAGTACCCATTCTCAAAATTTTCAACATGCTAGGTAGACAGCTTAGAAAGAGAGATAAGAGGCATTAAGGCATTCCAGGACCGTACATTATGCAAGCAGGAAGAGGCATACACCCCGACGAACTCTCTTCTCTCTCAACATAAACTGTTAATACAGACACCTTCTGATTATTCAAAAACATTCGATATGATGGGAAACACGAACAGCTTAACCAGAACCACCTGTATAATAGAACTTAATAAATGTTCGATGGTCTCTGACACAGTTATTAGTAAGCTTGATCGCCAAGTTAAGACTATTCTCTCTTTCAATGCAACGCAGTCAGGGAGTATAACATGGCAAGTCGCATACTATTAACCTACAAGCTTTCCTAGAAAGTAAGGGAATTGCCGATATACACAGGCACACACGAGCAGTTATTCTTGCAATGGTAAACCAGTCCCCCGGAAAGAACATTGCCGGAATTCCATTCTATAGAGAGACAATGGCTAATTATCTAATTACAGGAAATATACAAAACGTTACTATATATATATATATTATATATATTACTCTATGGCAATTTCAAAGCGTTTTAAATTTATTGACTCGAGTTATTATATACTATATACGGTATACTACATATATATATATATATACTTACAACCATATATATCTAATACTACACTCTAATGAGTTTACCATCTCGACCAGTCTGGGTTTCGCCCTCTGGTACAGCGGGGTTGGACCAGCATCTTCTTCCTTCTGGCCCCCGAAACTCTTAAATCCTCAGAGCACCTGAGGAAACTAAATTTCTGATCCGGCACGGGCGGGCCCAATTTGGGTTTTCCTGAATGTCTAAGCTCTCGAGTTAATACCCAACCCCAGGTATGGGTTTCACCCCTTTTCCAGTGCGAGGGCTCGCAGCATCTTCTTCCCATCTGGCCTGCGAAACTCGTTGTCTCTCTTCCCAACGCGTCGTCCCACGAGAAGAATCGTGCTTCCGAGGTAGGGCATAGATCCACCGCTCTCTGTCGCCTGGGTCCAGCCAGTCACGCTAAACAAAAAAGATAACCAGTCAAGCCGTCGACGACCTAGACAGACCTTCTTAGAAGAGGTGCGGGATCTGTAGTCCTGGACCTAGGATCCCGCTTATATGGGGTTTCGAATTCAATAATGTACTATCATAATATAAATTACTTAAATTTATTTTATTTAAATTTTATTTCTTTTCGAAATCCTACTTTTATTTTTTATATTTACTTTTGTTTTCTTAAAGTTATTTTTCTGTTTTGATCTTAATATTTTTTATCTCAAAATAACTCATATTAAAACTTCTCTTTAAAAACTTTATTGTGTACTGATTTTTTTTTTAAATGTCATATTTTCATGTTGATTTTCAAATTTTATATTTTTGTATTTATATATCATTTATATTTAATCTTATTTTTTTTTAATTTATATTTTTTATTTATAATTTATTTCTTTTAATTTCTTTTTTTTGTTTTCATATTTTTTTTTCTCTTTTTTTCTTCTTTTTTTTTTTTTTTTTTTTTTAATTTTTATTTTTTTTTTTTTTTTTTTTTTCTCATTATTCTCTATACGTGTTTTCTTATCCAATTTTCGTTTGTTTTTTTTTCTTATTATTTTTTTCTTTTTTTATATTTCTTTTCTTTTTTTTGTTGTATTTGTTTTCTTTATTTTTTTTTTTTTTTATTAAATATTAATTTTTCATTTTTTTTGTTTTTTTTTTTTTATTTTGTTTTTTTTAATTTGTTTTTTCAATATTTTTTTTTTTATTAAAACTGAACAGGCTTTTGAGATCGGTTTGGGGAACTATTCCTATGAAATTCAGGTATTCAACTAAAGATTGTTAGGAATTTGTACCGACATAATACTTAACAACAAAAGAAATAAAAGATACAGATTAGTAAAGTAGTAAATGGTGAGACTTCGACAACTAAGGCCTCTGCCTTAGGTAGAGATTAAGATGCTTGATAATAAACCTTAAGACTCTAACCTAAATGATCCATTCCATAGGTTTTCATTAGATCTCGCCATTATTTTTATATATCCCCAACTAGTTACAGTTAAATGTTTTTGTTATAAATATATATCATAATTAATAATTACTGTTGTAACTAAATTATAAAAAAAAGTCAATATGTTTTAAAGTATAGGAACATGATATAATAGCAATGCCTTCTATTATAAAATCCAATATGCTAATTTATATCCTGAAATTTATGAAGATGGTCCTAAACTAATCTCATATAAGCCCATTTCATTTTTTTATAAAGAAATACCCTTAATAAATAGGTAATCAAAATATGTAAAAAGGCTTAGTAACTTTTTTTTCCTTAAATGATAATATGAAACATAAATTAATTAATTTTTATTTACTATCTACATTTATTTAAATAAGTATTAGCTTAAGTGTAATAATTTTTACATTAAATAAATTCTGTTACGAATAATGGCACTAATTATATTGATAATATACATTAGACTAATTATAAAAGTTATAATATAATTAATTTAGGAAGTATACGACCTAAAATCCTATATAATGTTAGGCATACCATATGATAAAAGGAATGTAGTGATGCCAGGATCCTGTAGAATAAGAAAAGTTTAAATGCATGTTATACTAGCTATGAAGTAATAATGAGTGTGGCTGTTGCCAATATATAAATCAAATTGGATGTAAAGAATGTTAAAAAGGGATATAAAAGTCTTGCAGTGAGCTTTGGTCTTGATCAATTAAAAGTTGGTAATGTTATACCAATAAGCCTGAACTAATTGAAGAATATATTATAGAGTAAAAACTATGTCTGGCAATAAGAGGTAAGCTATAAATCTAAAGTTTCAATGTTTCAGATGGATAATCTTTTATAAGGGGTATACATGTTAAGATGTGTGATAGAATAATTGAATAAAAAATGTGAGGAATGAATGCATAGAGAGCTGTGTGGTGTGAAGAAAGGGTACATAAATGAGAATAATAAGGTAAAAGTATACATTCCAATGTATGATATGGAGTTTTGCGTCATGGCAGATAAATAAGGTAAATGAGATTGATAGTAATTGTAACTAAGTAAATAACGGATGTATAAAGTCGGTCTGAGTGTGAATGTGGAATATACAAGTAAACTGTGCTGGGATACGGGGAAGAAAAGTTGTTAGATTTAGTAAAGTCATTATAAAGGAAATGCATGGAGGATAGTATAATTTGCTTTCGATTTGCTAAAGAGGTAACATATGAAGTCTAAAGAAAGGTTCATAATAGGAGTGAATGGCAGAGTATCGATTTTTGAGATTAATAATGGAAGTGTTAATGCTTCAAGAATGATAACCCCACTATTGAATCAAAAGATGACCTATAATGAGGTTACATCGCATGTCCTATTGAAAGCTCTTAGTGCATTTACTGACTTTAGACATATGTTCTCAAAACTAATAGGTTTATTAGAAGGGGCGGTGTAAAGCGTGGTGACTTATTAACTTTATTTGAATTTTGAATGTCCGTATTCTACTTATTGTTTCGATGCATGGCTATCGCACCTTACCTCCCATTCTTAGGGGAAAGAAGTTGTAAATGATGAGATTAATAGCTGTGTATAATAATAAAAACCAGAATTTCCCTGTGATCATAACTTCACATCAACTAGAAGAGGCGTCGCAAAGAGACACAATGAAAGCGTGCTGAATATGGTATTACGTATCTAAGCCATTGACGACCCATATACCTATACCATATGGAATTTTCCGCTCGATCATAAAATCTGTCATAATATTTTTAAGCCCGCTTTTCTAAGATACCTGGAAAGTAAATGACCACCCTGTAGTATTCCTTAGGCTTTCACGTTCTGCCATAAAACTATTCTTAAATTCAGTTCTTGAAATATAACATGATTTGTTGGTTTTAAAGGTTTCTACAGTCTTGAAATGATTAAATAGTAAATATGTGAGACACATACGCGTTATAGACGTGACTCTGAATGTCTATCAAGAACTAGATTAGAGGTTGCCGAAAGATACCACCACAAGACACACACCCAGCCTAACAAATAAAGTTGAGAAAATCACCAATTAATACAATGCTTACCCCCGAAAAGATTAGTTTATAATATGGCGCCCTGGGATGACCCGAGATAAAACAACATAGACTCCGTTTATTAAATGCAAAAGAAAAAAAAGCATTATTTCCTTTAGCCTTTTTTATTGCAACAGTTAGACTGTTGCGGAAAAATACGAAGTTAAAATTTCTTTTTTTCGCTTTATTTCAAAATATGTAAAGAGTTCGCGCGTATGAGTGAACATCAATTAATAGTTTCTATCAATTGAACAAAATCTCAGTAATTATATGTTGTATATTACAAACTTATTCTCTAATTTATGGACATTTGTTTTGTGTGGTACTCAAAATTTATCAATTGTACAAGGGAAGCCCCTGAGTTGTGTTCAAAATTTTTGTTGAATGAGAGATGTCTTTTATCATCGTTAAAATAAATTTGGATTATTTAAATTTAATTCAGATATAATTTGCAATATTCAGACATAATTTATGTTTAGTGGCATTCATTTATATAGGAATTTCCTCTACTATCGATGTTCAGCTATTCGACCGGTAATCAATCCTGTTGTATCAGTATAAGATTTAAATATCCAAATTTCGGAATTCAATGGTCTGTCATAGAAGATCACGGTTAGAACTGACATATTTAAAGGAAAATAAAAATTGGTAGTTTAAATAAAGACCCTCTACAGAAGAGAATATGTAATCCTTATCCGCTGTACGGAGTCTCTGTCAAATAACATAGTAATTAATTTATATCCTAGTAATTTTCTATCCAATCAAATATCAAATTCTACCATATACTTACCCGAAATTCTTGCCAGATGTGATGAATTTGCCGAATAACTGATTAGAGCAGATAGATTATAGCGTTTAAGTCAGCGTATAGTAACCTAAGAGTTCTGATATACCCTGAACCCCTTACATCTCTCTCATTCACCATATTGTCATTGCTCACACGAACTTTCATACTACTTTACTCGGATAGTTATTATCACAAGAGGAGCTTATCAGTCAATTGATTCCTAAACACTGGTATTAAAGTGCCCAGTACAGAACTACGAAGAACAGAAGTTAGAAATATTATTAACATAATGTAACATATGATTGAGTCTGTTTATGTTGATAACACATTTCGTCAATATCAAAACAGTTAGCAACAGTTGGAAGAAGCCTTATACCTAATATATCTATGAAACTATTGCATGTCACTGTTTCTTCGAGGAAATATCAAAAAAATAAATATGAAGGCCTAATCAAACAAGTCAAAATATTTAATTGTCACTCATTCACTCAACCGTGCGCTGCTTCGCGTCCCATATTAGTAACACTAAAACAATCTTCCTTTGCCGCTTTATTAGTATATCTTAGACTCCTCCTCCATAGAATACCTTTTTACTTATTTCATTGGGCATCCCTTTAAGTCGACTTTCTGGATTCTCCCTGCATTCAGACAATCTATTTCTTGTACCTGAACACCTTGTGAACCCTCCATTTTAATTGCCTTGATAACACCATTTACTTGGAGTGTATATGGTAATTTTACATAATATATTATTTAGTAGAAAATCCCGATTATATATATACTATATAGGGCGTAACAACCCTTAAATTATTTGTAGTATCATCGTCCCTAAAAACCATTTATTTCTGGAAAGTAGGCAACCTCAGAACAGCCAGTCTAAAATGTCTTTTATCGAACCCCCTTAAATTTTTGGCACCTCACCTACTTAATATATAATGTAAAATCAATTGATAATAATAGTCCCAAGAAGAAAAATCCGTTGCTAGTTCTTATCGTCCCATTTTATAAATCATAAATGGGTGGGCAACCCTAAATTTAATATTTGTGGTCCCTTTAATGTCCCACCGTTTATCCTCATTGAATGTGAAAAAAAAAAGTAGAAATACGTCCACACGCCTCCAAATAAGAAACACCATTGAGTTGCCCTCGTTTATATTTTTTATTAATATATAAAAGTCAACAAATAACCTATTGCCTTAATTACCTTCAATGTAAAAAATGAAAACAGATAAACATGAAACACAGAAAATCGCCTCATCTTAAATATATTTTAAAAACCTATTTTTCCAACCCTATATGTGCGTAATTATAACTGTCACAATTATACTTATCGCTGATGTATGACGCACTTACTCAGTAAATAGTCTAGGTTTATAGACTATATTGTCTTATGAAACTCATATTTTGTACATAGAAGAGGAGACTTTAGCCCTTTGGTGAGTAATTGATCGTGAGTACCTTGTCTTTACGAATCCTCTCCGCACCCGTCAAGCGGGTGTTCCGTACCGGTACTCCTCTGGCTGCCCACTCACGAGTTGCCCCCGAAGGGCCTATCCCAGAGTATGCTGTACGCACACATGTGGTATCCAGATTGTCTTCCTCAATGCTCACATCTACGTACTAATTACTTAGAAACACGTATATCTATATATGACGTATTATATATTTACACTAATACCTTATTCCGCGGACGTCACTTGTATATTATCATAATTACAAATATCTACCTTTCCTTATACACCTCCTAATATATACTCTCCCCGTCTACCTTATCACTACCACCTGGCCTAACCCATAACATACTAATACCCTACACTAACATTAGGCTGATGACAATCACTACGTGTAGTATTATGAATCCACCTAGATAATATATATTTACAATTATCACACGTTTGCCTCCATACTTTATTTATAATCCATACTGTATTATTCATTACTCCGTGGTATGGGAGTCGCGAATAAATACCTAACGATCGACTTCTCCGACTCCGACTTCCAGTAGTCGGATTTCAAAAACTAGGTCCGCCATCTCCGTACTCTCCGACCTCCCACCATTCAAATTTTCCCTGTCGTTCTAATGAGAAATTCAAACCTGAATTCCTGAACTCCCGAACTCCCGAACTCCCGAACTCCCGAACTCCCGAACTCCCGAACTCCCGAACTCCCGAACTCCCCACTGAGTAAACTTGTGTTGATAAATAAAAAATTGACAAATTATTTTATAGTTATTGTAAAGTTATTTAATAATTTAGACATTGAAATGAATGAATCAAAATAAATCAATTTGAGTATTAATTAAAACCACAATATCACTAATATGAGTAACTAATACAAAGAAAATAATAATAAAACCTGTATCTGTTCAAGTCTTTCTAATAAATAATAATCAAATAATAAGGTATAAAATATGTTATACATGTAATTGAATTAATTGAAAAATTACAAATTAAGCATATTTAATTTTAACTTTTTAAGGTATGTAATACTAATAAATATAATAAAATAAATATAAGAATAATAATTAATAAATAACTGAGAAGAAATGCTAAATATTCAACTATAACTACTAAATTAATTGTAGCAGAATTTCCTATTTATATAAAAATAAATATAATAAAATATAAAAATATTAATATCATAAATATTATAATTTTCAATTAATAATTCAGATATATAATAATAAAAAAAAATACTTATATGGAATAGGCACATTTTTCTTTAAAATTAAATAAAAAAGAATTAAAAGTTAATTATAACTTTAAACTATTTATATTTAAACAAAATCTTGTGTTAAATTTAATAAGAACGTAAAACAAATCTAATATTAATATAGTTATTAATATTAATAATCTTAAACTATACTATAAATAATTAATAAATTATAAATTAATATATATCCTTCAATATTTAATAATATGAAATATATAAATAATATAATAAGACGTTGATAAATAATTAAATATTAATATAATTTATTAGGTATTAACAAATTATTTATTAATTATTATCTTAATTATTTATTAACATTATTTTTAATCATTATTATCTTATATAATCATTAATTTATATATATGTTTAATTATATATTTATTATTAATTATAATATTATATATATAAGATTATTATTAAATATTATTATATTATTTATATTATTATATATTATATTATATATTATTGGGGAAATTAGGTGAAAAAATTTTCAAAGATGATTACGTTCAATATACCATTTTATTATTATTATGAATTAATATTTTGTTATTATTATGATTATTACATTATTATTATTTATTATTAGTATAATGAGAATAATTAATGCATTTCAGTTTTAAAAAATTTGTGATGAATAAAATAATAATAATTATATAATAATAATAATAATAATAATAATAATAATATTATTAATGAATAATAATTATAGCAATAATAATATTATTATTATTATTATTATTTATTATTATCAGTTTATTATATTAAATTATTTATTTATTGCTATCTTAGTGCTATGAATAATTCCGAGTATTGATATTTTATTAGTATTGATTATTATGATTATATTCATTATTATGCTTTAACGTTATTGTTATGTTATTGTTATTATTATTATTATTATTATTAGTTATATTCATGAGTTATTATTATTATTATTAAAAGTAAATTGAATATTATTAATGTGATTCTTTAAATTATATTAATTTATCATATTTATTATCATTATTATTTATATTTTTGATTTATATTAATTTTATTTTTTGATTTATATCTCAAATTTTTCATTTCTTTTCTCTTATCATTCGATATTATTATTACTTATATTATTCATTATATAATATTAGTATATTTATTATTTATTATTATAAATTATTATATTATGTAATTATTATTATTATTATTAAGATTTATATTATGATGTATAATTATATTATTATTATATATTATTATTATTATTTATTCATTAAATTTATTTTCATTATTATTATTAATTATTGTGATTATATATATTATTATTATTATGTATTATTAATTTATTTATTATTTACATTATATTCATAATATTATATTCATTATTATATATTATTATTATATTAGTTATTAATATTATATTCTTATAATTTTATATTATAATCATTCTATGAAATAATTATTCGTAATTTCTTGAATATTTATCATTATTATTCTATAATTTTATATTTTAAATAGTATGAAATACTCATTCATAATATAGTATTTATAATTATATTAATGTTATATTCAATTTATTTATATTATCCTGATTTTATATTTATTATTTATGTATATAATTGGAGCATGAGTGTACTATTACGTGTGATATTACCTTACGTGTGATTATTGATTATTCATTATTATATTATTCATTGATTATATTATTATTATTAAATTTTAATATGAATGTGTTTAGAATTATATTATTGCATATTAGGAATATTTTAATTATTAAAATATGGTCATGATGCGTTTGCGGGAGGCTGACCTACTATTATATATATAGATTATATATATATAATATATATTATAAGTATATATAATTATAGAGTATTATAATATAGGCTAGTATATATATATATATAGTAGTATATATTATATTATTACTTATATTATGAGTATATATATATACTGTTTATATATATACCGTATAGAGAGAGATATATATACTATATATTACTATAGTATATCCACGATATATAATAGTAACTAATTATATATATATATAGATATTACTAGATAATGAGCAATTATAGTATAATATAAGTATATATATTATAAGATAATATATATATTATTAGATATAAGATACAGAGAAAAATGCGGGGTACCGCCAGATACATGTACCGGGTACTTGTATCGGGGGATACATTTTGTACCGGTATCGGTATCGCCAACACTGTTGCTGAAGTACCGATGTATCGGTTACGCCCAAACTTGTTTTGTTGATGGTACCGATACCGAAAAATTCGGTACATTTATTCCATTACAGTCCATATTATTATATATATATATATATAAATTATTAAATAAATATATATAGATAATATTATATGGAATTTTCTGTATAAAAAATAGTAATATATATATTCTAGTATATTTTTTTTTATATATAAAGTAATTATAAAGATATAGTTTATTACTATTAGCTGATGCAGCATGATTCGATTGATGGCATCCGCGGATGCGGATGTTAATTTTAATATGCGGCGGAAATAGCTTTATGTTTGATAATATATAGTATATAATAGTATACTAATATATATATAATAAAATATATAGTATATAAATATACTATCCATATATATATAGAATATATAAATATATATAGTAAGTATATATCCTATCCATATATATATATATATATATATATAGTATATATATATTATATATATAGATATGCTAAACCTCTTTCCCTAACCTCCTCCCTCAATGAAAGGAATTTTGCAATGGATTATATACTTTTTGCACCAATATTGAAATTCAAATATAGAAAGATTGTGCTTGAGAAACAGCATTAATTTTTCTGACTTTTCCTCTGAGAGTCTGTTTCTCACTTGTATCATCCATATTATATAAAGCCCAGCAATACTCTTCTCACTTGGAAATCATAAGTTGTTAGGACAGTGCCATACGATTTTCCTCAAGTTTACTCAGCCCATGGTCCAATATACATTTGCTAATAACTTACACACCAATAACGATAGGATCATCAATTTTGATTCTTAAGTCTTTTTCTTAGATAGTTTTCAAATCATTCTGGTTACTACCATCTACTTTGGATAATGAGTGAAATGTAGTTCATTATTCTATATTTGCTGCCGGACTGAATATTAAATACTTCCATTGAATTCTTATATGCATCTTACTTGTAAGGAAGGTAGTTTGGTTCTGTTAGATTCGTTTTTTCCTTTTAATGTTTGGCGAATTAAAACACACAGGTGTTTCAGATTAAAGTTATTTTCTAACTCATACACAAAGTGAGCGATATCTCAACTGGTTGTTACCTTATATATTGCTACTAATAAAAAAAACTTGCTTTTATTACTTGCCGGGGTCTAAGTAAGTTGCAATTAGTATGAAGGTCATTAATTTCCACAAAAAAAACGCAGCTGTTCTAGTTATAAATTTTATAAAATCTATCTTTCATTCTTTTATATATCTCTCAATTTCATTGAAAGGTTCCAAATGATCCTTAGCGTTGAGATTATATTATTGCAATTACCAAAATTTCACCTAATCAAATTCCTATCTATTAAGTTGGCAACTTTTAAAAATAACCCATCAATCCTTCTCCGAGAAGAAGAATAACGTAAAAGTTGGAAACAACATTGCCAGTTTAAAGGAAATCTACAGAAAAGTCTGTAGACGATGCCAGACAGGCCTGTGACATTTATATTTACTATGCAAATGTGATGAGCTGGTGAGCTATATACGGAATAGAACTCTCAACACATATGTGATCCCACTTTCCAGTCCAATACTGACTTTATTTCTTTTTATGCAAATTTATTTGAGCACATAAGTGTTACACTCCATTATCGACACACACTTACCTCACCCTATTTAATTCGAGACCCGTACTTACGATTATGGATTATATGGTTTAGACACCTATAAAAAATCAAAATAACATTTCAGATGATAACACTCTAATCATATAAAAATACTCTAGTAATGAAGATATGTTGCTTCACATTTATTCGTTTACAGTTTACTGATGATCAAATTACTCCTCACTGGCCCCTATAGATATGGCCCTACGGACCCCTATAGTGAGTTATCACTATATATAACCTAGTATGCACCCCTGATATAATATATATATACCAAATTATAAGCACTAGCCCCGGCCCCGGGTATACCACTTAGCTAGGCCTCCATACATATATATAGGCAAAAAATACTATATATATATAATCCCGCTCCTACTAGGTACACTACGGTCGGTTATCATAAACTGCCCATACAAGGACAGTGATAGATAATTAGAGATCACTACTATGTTATAGCTG
>JABUQX010101224.1:27500-30000 GCA_015478945.1 Trachelipus rathkii | reverse complement strand
TGGCTGTAAGAAACGCTGCTGGTAATCCTTCTTTTCTCTTCTTTTTGGTTCTGGTTATTTGTCCTTTGGCGTTCTGAATTTGATCTCTCTCCTTTACTATGGCGTAGACATGTCGAAAGCTTTCGATAAGTATGGCACAAATCTTTGATTTCAACTCTTCTTTTCGTTATCTCTCTTCATCTCTATAAACCTTCTGTACGTTTTTCGAGTGGTCTATGTAATATTGCTGAGACATTTGCACAGTTTATCCATATATCTCATCAATAGTGGTGAACCTCAAGGTTCAAACATACACTCTTTCTACTTTTATAGACATTTTCTCTATTATTCTTACTTTTCATCTCTCTCATGCTGGTGAAACCCTTCTTTGTTCTTTTTCTGATACCGGACGGTCCTGTAACCGTTCATGCTCAGAAAATAGCATAGATCTATCTTTGATCTTGAGTTCTGTTTGATCATTGAGAACAAAGTTATCTTATTAGCTAAAACTCCATTTCTTCATTTCTCTCTGCGCCATTCTGCTTCTTCATACCATCTTCTTTTGAAATCAGCCTTCAATCAAAGCTTTAAAGTTGGAAGGAAATTGAACAGGCGCCCTTCAAATTATTAACTGCAATTGCTTCTCCTTTATTTTGGATCTTGATTACATCTCAGTAGATATGTTTCACATATCAGAAGTGGTTCAGACTCAGCTTTATTACCAAAGTTGATTGGACCTTTGTCACTAAGCTCTTACACCGTTCACTTTATTACAGATTTACTCTTTTGTGAGTGTTTGAAAACCTTTTTATCTATTTATTAACTATTTGACCTATAATCACTTTCAAAGAAAATTACATTTTAGGCATTGATATTTGTAAATTGGATGAGAATTTCCGAACTCTAGTTATTGGTATTCTTTATTTTGGTTTATAAGGATATATATACGGTATATATATATTATATATATATATATATATATATATATATATATATATATATATATATATATATATATATATATATATATATATATATATATTTATATATATATATATCGCAGGCATATCTCAAACCATACATATCATATGTATATATATATCATATAACCATGCATCTCATCATCTTATATGTGTATGCATCACCATCCATGTATACCGCCGCTGCATATGCTCTCCTCTACTGCCATATATATACTCTCCTCTCTGCTATATCTATATTAAGTGGTGCGGGTAACATCGCATCGCATCACTGAGCATCACAGTGTTAAAGATCATAAAATCATCATGCTTTTGCCCGGCGGATTATTTATGATGTTCCTTATAAAGTTTAGTAAAGAATTTTATAGTAATGCCAAGTTGATCGAAAACAAAATGAAAATGAAAATGGAGTTGACATTCAAAAACGGCTTCCTATTCACCTCTTAATGTTATCAAAAAGTTGTTCCAACTCGCTGGAATAGTACACTTCATATATATATATATAGCTCAAAGAACCTCTTGCTTCGTACGCCAGTTTGTATTCCAAAGTTAACATTCTTATTAATGTGAAAAATGACATCATATCACACTGCATTAAGCTATTGAAACCATTTGAAGAAACTACCAAAAAATCAGCGCCTCTACAGCTTCTGTCTCCGATGTAATACCATTAATCTCAACGCTAAGGAAGCATTTTGAACCATCTTCAAATGAAAATGATGGCGGTTTAAAAAGAATGAAAGATGCAATTAAACTAGAGCTAGAAAAACTCTTTGGTTCTGTGGAAATTAATGACCTTCCTACTATTGCAACTTACTTAGATCCCCGTTATAAAGGCAAGTTTTTTGTAACAATATTAAAACATGTTAAATCGTTACTTTGTGTTGCAGTTGAAAAACTTCAATCCGAACAGTCTATTAATTCGCCGTGAAAAAAGCAAGAAAATCTACACAGAACCAACACCTTTTAAAAGTAAATCAATAACATATTCACTGGAAGAATCAATTTCTATAGTCCAGTAGTGATGAAGAAACACACGCATTACCAAAGATGTAGTGCAAATGATTGAAAACTATCACCAAGAAAAACGATTAGATTCAAATGATGATCCAATCAGTTGGTGGAAAGTTAAGCAAAATGTTTAGTAAACTTGCAAGGAAATACTTGGCCTGTCCTCCAACTTATGTTTCAAGTTCGAGAGTATTTAGCAATGCTGGGCTAATATATGATGAAAAGAGAAATAGACTCTCAGCAGAAAAATTGATGTTTCTCAAGCCCAACCTTCCTATATTTGAATTTCAATACTAGTGCAAAAAGTATATAATCCATTGTAAAATCTCTTTCATTAAGGGCGAAGGTTGGGGAAAGAGGTTGGTGGGGTGGTGCATTTGAGTTGGGTCCCAGTCCCGTACCCTGGTAACACAATTATATTAATAGATTGTGGTAAAACAATATATATATATATATATATATATATATATATATATATATATATAACATATATATATATATATATATATATATATATATATATATATATA
>JABUQX010101224.1:0-2500 GCA_015478945.1 Trachelipus rathkii | reverse complement strand
ACCTCAAACCTTGAGGTAAGTATCACCATTATTCAGTATATCTAAACTATATATTATATTATATACTTATATATACTATATATATACTATATATATAGATATATATATTATAACTATATATATATATATATATATTATATATATATATATATATATATAATATATAATTTTGGATTTTAAATTTGAATTTAATGGGTATCTTATTATCCTATATTTTTGAGATATTTGAGTAAACTTTATTTCAATAATACCGTGGTAGGTATGCAATACAATGTGGTATGAATTACTACACAAAGGCTACATTATAGCTCTCTCAAAGCTTGCATGTTTACGGGAATTAAAATCCTTATCCAGCAATACTGGTTCATTATGCACATGGTACATTATTAATTCCGGTCCGGCCGGAATTATGAAAAATTCCGGCCCGGACAACCGGAACTCGGAACTCGCGAGCAAAAAAATCCACCAAATTCCGCCGGAATTCCGGCCGGACCGGAAATCTCCGGTACAGCCTCTAAATATATTACATACAACTTTATATATATATATATATATATATATATATCTATATATATATTATTATTATATATATATATAATATAATATATATATATATACTTATATATCCTATATACTATATATATATATATAATATATATAATATATTATAATATATAGTTATATATTATATATTATATAGAGAGAGAGAGAGAGTAGAAGAGAGAGAGAGAGAGAGAGAGAGTTTCAAATATTGATTTCTTAAGTGAACAGTACTATTATCATATTTTAATAAATAATAAAATATTTAAAGGAAAAGTCAAATATTTTTAATTTTCTTTGTGTGATTTTAAGTTTTGATACCAAGTTGCTATTCTAGTTCTGTTCTTCTATATCTTTAAAATCAAGTTGATCAACACATTATCAAAGCTTTCGAAAGATATCCAAATAGTTATTTTCGTTTTTAAAAGTCTTTTAAAATAGTTAATCATATGATAAGTCAATTGACAGTAAATGGTATCATATAGCCATATTAATATGTATTATTATAACTATGAAAATAAGTTATATTTGTTTAATATCAATACTAAAACAAAAATACATCCTAATTTTTAAAATTCTCAATAATATATAATAATAATATAATAATAATAATAATAATAATAATAATAATAATAATAATAATAATAATAATAATTATAATCAAAATAAATAGTAATAAAAAATAATTCAATAATAATAATAGATAATCAATAATATAATAATAATATAATAATAAATAATAATAATAATAATAATAATAATAATAATACATAATAATAATAATAATAAGTAATAATAATAATAATAATAATAACATAAATAATAATAATAAATAAAAAAAATAATAATAATAATAATAATAATAATAATAATAATAATAATAATAATAATAATAATAATAATAATAATAATAATAATAATAATAATAATAATAATAATAATAATAATAATAATAATAATAATAATAATAATAATTTAATTTTTATATCACAAAAGGAATGTTAATTTATGTTGTGAATGCAAAATATCTTTTAACTTGAAAAATAATATAGCTTGTAGTGTACTATAATGAATAAAAATTACTTATCCTCCTAATTTTCTCATGTTTTCAATTAGCTGAATAGAAAGGAAAGGTACAACTAGATCAATCTATACTAGAGAGACTGTTGAAATGGAATGTGGAGCCCTTAATGGTAGCATACTAAATCCATTTTTTTATATAAAATTATAGATCTTTTTGATGGCATTGGGTTCCTGATTCCAAAACATGTAGAAATAAAACTACATGATGAAATAGGGTTTCTGATTCCAAAACATGTAGAAATAAAACTGCATGATGAAATAGGGTTTCTGATTCCAAAACATGTAGAAATAAAACTGCATGATGAAATAGGGTTTCTGATTCCAAAACATGTAGAAATAAAACTGCATGATGAAATAGGGTTTCTGATTCCAAAACATGTACAAATAAAACTGCATGATGAAATAGGGTTTCTGATTCCAAAACATGTAGAAATAAAACTGCATGATGAAATAGGGTTTCTGATTCCAAAACATGTAGAAATAAAACTGCATGATGAAATAGGGTTTCTGATTCCAAAACATGTAGAAATAAAACTGCATGATGAAATAGGGTTTCTGATTCCAAAACATGTAGAAATAAAACTGCATGATGAAATAGGGTTTCTGATTCCAAAACATGTAGAAATAAAACTGCATGATGAAATAGGGTTTCTGATTCCAAAACATGTAGAAATAAAACTGCATGATGAAATAGGGTTTCTGATTCCAAAACATGTAGAAATAAAACTGCATGATGAAATAGGGTTTCTGATTCCAAAACATGTAGAAATAAAACTGCATGATGAAATAGGGTTTCTGATTCCAAAACATGTAGAAATAAAACTGCATGATGAAATAGGGTTTCTGATTCCAAAACATGTAGAAATAAAACTGCATG
>JABUQX010101223.1:42500-57927 GCA_015478945.1 Trachelipus rathkii | reverse complement strand
GGTAAACATTATAAATCTTGAAATTTAGCAGCTGCAAGCAGCATATAGGCTAGGCATGAAATCGCTATACTTATAAAGGCAGGAAAACTGAGAAGAGATCATGTTCGAAACATGTAGATGTAGTCTTTGAATTTATGTACGTGAATAAGCGAAGGGCGCGAAACATGTCAAAAAAAATAACAGTCTTCTTTGATCGCTCTGTGTGACAACAAGTTATTTTTGTGATTTAAAAGTTAATTATCTATATATATATATATATATATATATATATATATATATATATATATAGTTATATATGTGTACTAGATATATATAATATATTATTATTATTATATAATATTGAATTGTGATAAGACGAGCTCTCCTGGCTTTATTATATTCATATATTTAAATATATTATTTTTCTTGTTATATTCGTAAAATCAAGTACAGGTAATGTAAATTTATTAAATCTAAGCATAGTTAAATTATTATAATTCCGTTTATAAAATCGTAAACCCAGGCCATTTTTACTGAACTTGCCTATGTTTCATAAGTCATAACAAAATAGGGATTAATTAAAGATACGTTACAAAAATATCGACATGAAGTTAACAAAAAGCACCTTTTCAAATTTTTTTTTTTTTATGAATTTTATTTGAAAATCGTATGTGAAGTAACATTTTTGCAATTTTTTAGTTCTTTTAATTGTTATATTTTTAATAGAAATTTACACTCCTGACCCCGTGAGTACTGGATAAATAATACAATTTTTATTTATAATGCATTTTTAAATTTTCTTATTTTAAAGAATTATTTTATACATAAAATATATTATTATGCAGTAGCTCAACGGGGTAGAAATATTCCATTCTAGCCATATATATATATATAATATTATATAATATATTATATATATATATATATATATATATATTATATATATATATATATATATATATATATGTATATATATTAATATATATATATATATATATATTGATATATATATATATATATATATATATATTATATATGCCAAAATGCATGACAGAATGGGTATTTCTATGAGGGATTCGCCCCCGTACCCCTTACCCCTTACCCGTGACAGTTGAGGAAATAAAATTTTTATGTATAATGCAAATATTTTAAAAATTTCTTACTTTACAAAAAATTATTTTTATACACTAAAAATAAATTTCTCTAGCACTCACGGGTCGGGAGCCGTCTTATTCACAATTAACATTATATATAAATATATAATATATATATATATATATTATAGAATATATATATATAATATATATATATATATATATATAATTATATATATTATATAAATATATATATATAGATATATATATATATATATATATATCTATATATATATATATATATATTATACTATATATATATATAGTACAACCGGTGCTGCAACCTTCCGCTGCCAAGGATCTAGCTGCCTTCAAGGATTTGCCGTAGTCTTCAAAATTCCTGTAAATCACGCCTATTTATATTTCCCTCATATATGGATGACACAGTCTATATTTCTTCTAGTAGAAAATTTATAATCTTAATGATTCCACTTACTCTAACCATCTCTCTTAGAAATTTTAAGAAGATTTCAAATTCATAACTTACTCCTTTTTTCCATTTTCTCCTTTTCCCTACTTCTTTATTCTCACATCAGTGACACTAGCTAAAGCTAAACCCTTAGCTACTAAATTTTACTTTTAGATGGTCCGTTACGATTCCACCTCTCCAGCTTTTCTTCTCAGTTATTATTGTAGCCTATAATCAGGGTTGAAATCTTATCTATTCCTACTTATACACAATTATATATGTCTGATCCTGCTGATGTCAAGGACTAGGAATACAGAATTTAAAACTATAATACGGCTATCGTCAATCATGGTGAATTCACGATGCATTAAAACTGAGCCTGTCCCATTAAGATAAGGACTACAATGGATCGTCGTCTCTAAGTCATTCCACTTCATAGTACTTTTCCTTATTTGTCTTCGAAGAGATCGTATAACCGGCTGTTAATATAACCCGGCGCTGGCCGAATATTGGGCGAACCCAAGATGATCTACCTTCAAACCATAGTTTATCACCATTAAAATGCTACGTGTGCATTTAAAAAATCATTGAAATCTCTTCTATATATGAGAATTTGATGAAAACATATTCTATTCTGTTACAGAATAGTCCCTAAGTATGACTTCCTCGTGGAACGCCTCTGATAATCTTTCCCATAATCTTTATTCCCTTCTTCTCTCGCTTCTTCTCCACCCTTCGTCATCTACAGTAAATCTTTTTCTGCTGTGATATTGCTCCATATCGAAAGTTTTCATAAGTCTGGCACTAAAGCTTGAATATCTAAAGCTTCTTTTCGGTTTTCGTTCTCTCTGAATATTCTCTCGATTTTCCATTCCGTCTCGCTCAATTCAACAGCAGTGTAGGACAGCTACCCTTCACTTATCGTTAAATATAATCTCGAATAGTGGAAATTTCGTCAGCTTGTTTCCTGGCTGCTCCTAATCATTTTTCACTTTTTATTAATGGATCTCTTCATATGTTATCCTTCACCTTATTTCAGTTTATAGCTGATTAGATTTATCCCTCACTACCTTTCACGTTTGAGTAAGTATTCAACTCAACTCAAATACCGATGCTAGAGATGAGGATCTTAGTATGAGAACCACCCTGACCTTTTCTACGTATTTTCCAATATGAGAACAGTTAAGAACATAAAAGTAAGTTTTTCAATGGACTTCCATAGCATCATTATCTCACTATTACTTACTCTAACTATATTTTTCACACAAACTGTAAACATCTTCTTCGAAAGTACCACAGCTCAAATCATTATCTTTATTTTCTTCGATTTTAGCATTATTTCATAATTTTTTTTTATGAGAAAAAGATCATCTGTTATCCTACTAGAAAAAAAGTTAATAAATATGAGGCTGCGTGTCCTGAGACTTCCTCAAGAATTTTCCTCACACCTCTCTTCAATTGGCTTATGCTTTGATGAAACGTCGCCTGGCCTTTGCATCGAGTATGTGTATGCCGCCGCATTTTCTCGTATGACTCTCACACAGAGCTCTTCTGAAATGGGTGGTGAGTGCAAGCCTTTTCGACATTATTTAATCTCATCTCCAAATCGCCACTAGGTTTTTCCTCCACCCTTCTTTCAGAACAGGCGAAACTGATTGTCTCCATCACCTCTTTAACTTTGTTCTACAAGAAATCACTGTCGTCTTAAAACATCAAATCCGCATACCTCCTCGTGTGAAGATGTTAGTCTTCAGAATGTGACATATTATAATCACACTGTTTACTTCGTGTCCGACTCATCTGACGACCCCAGACTAAATTAACTTGTCCATGCTTCTTTGATTAAGATGGATACTGTCTTCCTATCCTGTTTTATCATTTCCTATGAATAAAAATTACCAAACTCGTGTACTGCTTTTTTACCCACTAGATATAATCGGATTGGACTTCCTCCAACTCTGGTGACTCTTCATGTAGGATTCTACACTATTTCCACCAGATCCATCAGGAAAATATTGAATAGAAAAATATTATTTGATTATAATAGAGGAAAATAATAAATTAATATATTTAATTTTTAAAATAGTGTTGGGCCTGCAAAAGATGCTAGTCAATTTCTCATATATATATATACACTAATATATATATATATTATAATATAATATATACTATAATAGATAAAGTATATGTATATTATAAATTATAAGCTATAATATTATATATTTGTAAGATTATATAAATACCTATTATATATTATATATATATACTTCAAATATACAATATATTAAATATAGTAAATATAATATAATTATTAATTCCTTATATTAAATATATCTACAAATATTATACTTTATATATTATATTACAATATAGAATAATATATATAAATTACACTTGCCATGTAGTAATATATATATAATATATATTTAACTTTTACTTTACATATATATAAATATATATATATAATAATATATAATTATATTTAAATTAATATATATATATATAAAAGATACTATTATTATAGTTATATATTATTATAATTAGTAAACACTCATAAAGTTAATGTGCTATATAATATACTATACTATGTATATAATTAATCAAATAAAGCAGTATGATATATATTAATAATAATATATATTATATATAATATATAGTATTATAATATAATATATATATTAATTATATAGATATATAATAATTATAAATAATATAATAATATTATTACTATATTATATATATACGATATATATATATTACTCATATTAAATATATTATATAATAAAATATAATTATAAATATTAATATATTATATTTATAATAATATACTAATAATAATTATTAATAGATACAAATAAGTATAACTATGATATATTATTAATCTAATAATTAGAGAGAATAATAGACAATCTTATAAATTTTATATATATTTTCTAGATAGATATAATATTATAGTGATGGACGATATTGATAGAAATACTCTGACGCCATTGACGGATGACGCATGACCAATTAAGAGACAAATTTGCGATGTGACGAATAGACCAAGACGATGACGATCACGATGGACGATGGACGCATGACAAATTGGAAAAAATCATCATTATTTAAAAAATATTATCTCTCTTCTCTCCAAATCTACTCACTTCTCTACTCTCTCTCCTCTCATATATATATATAATATTTACCATATATATAATATATATAAGATAAAAAACATTTATATGATTATAATAGATTATAATATTAATTATATACTCATAATATATACACTTATATAATAATATAGTAATTATAATATAATATATATATATAGTATATATATATTATATATTACATAGATAATATTGAGATATAATATATTAGCTGTAGATCCAGGAGTTCTAGGTGGTTCAACCTCCTCGAAATATTTATTAGCCGAATCAAAATGTTTTGATCCTTTTAAAGGGGGTTCTTTCAATATAAAAATTTAATTTAAATTAAATTAATAATATATCAATTCAAGAAGAATAAAATAAGAATAATTGAATATATGAAGAGAGTAAGAATAAGAATCAAGAGAAAAGTAAAATCATTGCCCTCGGAAACATCTAACACAATCTCTGCATTTTTAATTGAATGCTTAAAAAATATGAATGCAAAAGAAAAAACAATAGCTCTCTGCGCAGATAATACTAATTGCAATTTTGGGGGTATATCTAGAAAGGGCGTTAACAATGTTTTTACAAAACTCAAGGAGGACTTGGGACATGGTTTAGTTGGAATAGGATGTTCTGCTCATATCATTCACAACACTATTCAGACAGCTGTAATAATAATAAAATAATTTAAAATAACAATAACAAGTAATATTAATAAGTAAATAATAGTGATATAATATAATAATACATAATAATAATAATAATAATTAATAATTAATAATAATAATAATAATAATAATAATAAAATAATAATAATAATAATAATAATAAAAAATAATAAAATAATAAAAAATAAAAATAATAATTAATAAAATAATAATATAATTATCAATGAAAAATAAAAAAAGTATTATTAATGGAAATGAGGAACATGTTTGTGTCGTAACATTTCTCAAGTCAAGTGGCTTGTTTACCTCATACCATTGATAAAATATTGTTAAGGACCAGCGGACATAGATTGTTAAGTCTTGTTCTCCAAAGTTTTGCAATATGCAAAATGGCTTACCTCATTAAGGATTAATTGTTGGATGTATAAATATTTAAAAAATAAGGAGGGAGCTGTAATTCGTTGACGGAAGGAGCAGTTTCATTCCGGCTGCAGGAAAATTGTCTTCCCGCAGTGCACGTTTCCATAAAACCGAAATGCGGTCAGGCCGCTATTACAGGGCGGTCGAATTCGTTGCTAGTTCCGTGCCAGGCAGCGAGAGACAGGCCGAGTCGACGGGAGAAAAGAAGGGCGGCGTCATCGACGCGAGCCGAGATTTATTCGACGAGAGTTGAAGCGAGGCAGCAGATCTTTCGACACAAAGGCGGCGTGTCAGCAAAGGAAAGTGGGCGCGACACCGCCGGGGCGACGGACAAGACCGTGTGCGTGTGAGAGTGTCGGAGAGCTGGCCGCCGCCGCGGAGCATGCGGATCATGGGGGGCCGCTAGTAGGCTTCAAACGGAAAAGCGAATTCTCTTCTCGGCCGCCCCGGCGCAAAGAAGATCGCAGGACAATACGAGCACTTGGGCAGCCCTTAAGGGGTGACGCGTCCCCAGTCAACCGAGATCCGCGAATATAAATAAGGAAAGCCGCGCGAGCCGGCGAACGAGCGGCCCGGATCCGCACTTATATCGATTCGAAGCGGTGGATACTCCCACCAAGCAACTCGAATCGTAGTCGAATTCACGTCAAGCACCAGGACGGCTCGCGGGGGACGATAGGGAGGCAGAGACAACCAGAAGTACCAATGAGAGGGGGCGCACGTGAGAACGGAAAGGTGGCCCGTACAAGTCAAAGCATGGACCAAAAGCACGGACACGCGCGACCACCCCGCCGTGGCGGTGCGGCGCGAGGACTACTGAAGACACGAAGCGGCGTGTAAAGGCTCGCAAGAGCGCGGGGGATGGAGGAGCAGACGGGCCGGCAGGCAGGGCGATCCATAGAGGGGGCCTGCAGGGCTGGCTGTAGCGGTCTACGGGGCAGAAGGAGCGGCGACGGGGACCGCAAGGGCGATCCACGTGGGAGGCAGCTCGACCACTTGCAAGCCGAAACGCATAGCAAGGCGATCTGTGAGTGTAATCAAGCAAGATTAAGCAAGCACAGACTAGGCTTAGAATAGTGAGGCAAGACAGAGTGGGACTTGACGATCTATTACCACTCGGGTTGACATATTGAGCCAAGGTATTACCCCCTTAAAAATCAATCTTTTGAGTCACAAGAAAAATGCCCTATTCGTGATACATAAGAAGGCCTCATTTTTGAAAAAATCCTATTCCTGCATGAACGCATGGCTCTCCTACTTTACTCCACATTCGAGCGCGCTCACTTTTCACTGACCTGATTCGAAGAAATTGAACGGAGGAGATACACATTCAGACCGTTTCACAACCAGATAAAATGTCAGCATCTAAATGAGGAATAACACAGACAACAACCGGTATATGCCTCTAGCAGCCCGCACGAAAGCTTCTGATATACCAGTTGAGCTGTAGACAACGTTCTAATACACAAGAACTCTGTGCTAGAGAAGCCTCGAATCAGTAAGTGCAAACATTGTACACAGCAGATACTCAATGATTACCTTCCACACAACACACACTGCCTATTGATATATTGTGAAGTTCAAGCTGGATCAATCGCCACTTAAAACTTAGCACACAATGTTCTACCTTGGCGTAAACTAAAGAGAAGTACGCGGTGCGAAGGAAGTCAGCGAAACCTCTTAAGTCTTAGTTTCGACACTCATCCACAACCTATATATAACAATACGACGAGACTGCACTGTCACTCGCGGAATATGTAGCTTTCGTTAACAACAGTTACTAGTGCACGCAACACTCGCTCGCGCACAATCTCCGAGAATCTCACACACACATCTACCTGGGATTGGCTTGGGCCAGAATCATTTCAGCACTTCAACGCTAAACAAATAGTGCCATATCTCGCGTAAATATCCATTGAAAATGGAGTCGAATTCTGCTTCGTGTTTGTAATTTACCAAGGACACTCAATGCACTCACACACAGGACAAGAGTATTTATTGGTCGCTTAATGACCTATAGAAGAGGACAGTTGAGAGAAAGAAACTCAACTGTCTGTGAAACTTTGAGAGAGCACCAAGTGGTTAAGTTACGACCAACACAGTTTAGACTTTCGATTACTCTACCGGCTCCCGCAATCATTCTCACAGAACTCGTTGCTCTGGTGAAAGTTGGATATCTAAGAATAACAGTACAGTCATCCTGAGAAACTATGTTGTGAATACTCTCAATCTGCCTTAATAAAGCGAAGGTACAGCTCACCTACATCAGAAATACTTACGGTAGCGTACTAGACAAAAGTGCCTATGAGTAAAACTATCAGAGTAAGAATACACCCTCACTAGTAGATATAGTATACGCGGCCATATTGAGGGTACAATGAGGTATTGATGAGAAAAAAATATATAATATAACTGGGGAAAAAGTAGCAAAGATATATAATATTAAACTCCGAGGCCTCACCTACCCGCCAAACAGTAGGGAAGTAATGATGGATCCATTAATAATAGCACCGCACATAATCCTCGCAAAGATGACAGTAAGTACATAACCATCACTAAATGTATATACCTCATGAGACACTCACGATGAGATACCGGTATTATTAAAGATATACGAGATATGCTAAGCATGTACACAACACGATACATACTACGGATACTAACATAATATAGTCACCAGGCAAAGTGCTAAAACATATAATAAATACAGCATCACACACCAGGCTACCTATAGCCTATCTATAGTATATATACTATAAATAGTATCAATACTAAGTACTCAAGATAAAGCAAAAGGGCCCGGGCAATAAGACAGCATATCACTCAGCTAGTACCTAGAATGCGCCGCCTCACAACTAGGCTAACAGGTATAGTTAGATACAGAGCAGTACATATAAAATGTCAGCGTACGATATAAGAAAATATCAGACTACTAGGCTCACACACCCGCTATATAGCAGCTATATCACATATAATAGAAATATAACTTAGTACTAACCAATAATAATAAACCTAACTACGCCATACGACCTGATATCGTCGATATCATATACGATACTCATTGATATATACAAGGATCAATTAGGGCCCCGAAGAGATATAATATATAAGATAAATATAATATTATAATATATATATATATGTAATAATAATAGGTAGTAATATATAGAAGTAGAGTATAGAGATAGTATAGTGGTAAGGATATAGTATATAATAAAATACCGCATGAAACAATAATAGTATAGAATTTACATGAGCAATTATTAGTAAATGAATAACAGCTAGAAATAGATATATAAGATAGAGAATGATAGATATATAGAATTATAATATAATAATAATAAATAAATAATAAGAATAAATAAAAATATATAGTATAAAATATATAATAGAGTATATATATAAATATATAAAAGTATACAGGAAGATTAAATAAATAGATTAGATATAATAGAATAATATATATATGAAGTAAAGGATAGACTAGGATAAGAGAATGAATAATAAGGAGAAGGAGAGAGAGTATAAGTAAATAAATAATAAAGTAGAAAAGTAATTATTAGTATATATAGAGTAGAGAGATATCATAAGTAGTAGGAATAATAATGACAAAATGCTAAAAGTATATTACTAATGAGGAAGCGTGACTCAAAAATAATTATAAGCTAGAATATAGTATCACGAGGGACTCTCACGATAGTAACACTCTAAGGGGTGATAATAAACAAGGAGGCCGAGGGGGCCGAGACATACAGACTCGAGGAAATATCTCTTCAGCACTTAAATATAGGTAAGTAAAAGATATATACTATAATATAAAGATATATATGAATACGAGAGATATAATAAAGATATAGATAATAGAATAATATATATATAGATAATAATATAAGAGATATAGTAATAGATAAGATATAAGATATAGATAGATAAGAATGAGATATAGTAGAGAGTATTAATTATAATATATATTATATTATATATATTAATATAGAGTAATAAGTAGAGTAAGGTGTATATGAATATGAATATAAGATTATATATAGAGAGAGATATAAAACAGATAGATAGAGAGATAGATAAGATATATAGAGTGGAGATAATTGCATAAAAATGAGAATTAGATATATAGAAATATAAAAAAAAGAAAAAAGATATAGGTATGTACAGAAGATATGAAGGTATGCCTCAGGAACTAAATAGTATTATATATAGAGATAAGATAACGAAAACTACATATCAAATAGTATCAATAGAGACACCGGCTAAGAATGATACTACTCACGCTAATAGATTAATTAGTAATATAGCATAGAGGTCTAAGGAGTGATAAATGATATGAGTAATAGTAACGATTAATATTAGAATAATAACTCATCTGTTAGGTGATTATAGTAAGATGATATCCCGAGACCCGGGGCGCAACCTACTCACAATACACATCAAAGAACACTACACAACACAACTGACTAACTAACACACGTACTATATACACTACACTGTAACGACGCCTAGCCTACAAGGATAGCATGACTACTCAGTATAAGAAAGTATAGTGAGCAAATAAATAGAATAAACTTAATAGAGAAAAAAACTAGGCCGGCCACAAGAAGAAAGTAGAGGAGAAAGTGGAAGGAGACGATAGTACACATATAATACTTATTATATAATAAATTAGATAGACTAAGATAGAAATAATATAAAGAGAGTAGAAAAATAGATAATATATATAAATATATAAATAATAAAGAGAGAATACGTTATAGAATATTAAAATATATTAGGATAATATATAATAGATAGATAAAAAGATATATATTAGAGTTAATAAAAAGAGAAGATAAACTTAAGGCCGACATACGTTATGATTAGTAATAAAAAAACAGCAATATGACCGCGGAGAATATAGAGCCAAAAGTTATACACATACAAATAAATAAGAAGGTTAGTGAACTCAAATACTATAAAAATATATATAAATAATAATAATAAGATATATATATAATATAAATAATATATAATAGTAATATGAAGATATATAGTATATTATATTAATATATGAAATATATGAAATATATATATATATAATTAATATATTAGTATATAATAATATATGAAAGAAATAGTAAATCTATAATATTAAAAATACCTGTCTTCCAGCCAACCGTTGTAATATTAAAATACAGAGTAATTTATAAAATTTTTAATCTGTAGTAGTAGTTATCTTTGAGGAGAAAATAAATGTCAAATTTGTAATTTAATTTTACAGCAATATTAAACAAATGCGCTTGCGTCGCAACACGTTGTCAAGGGGTAACACCTACAAACTGAAAGTAGTGATTTCAGAATTAATATGTTTCCATCTCCATCAACTAGGCGAAAGACGAGCGCAAAACTTGTCGTTATGATCGAGAATAGAAGCGGAATTGCTTCGCATAGCCACATGTACTAGATGCTCGGATACCTAAATTACAGACACATAGCTCGAAACACAATACGAGTCATAGTATAGGATCAGATAATGGCGATTTGTGATAACTGACCATTGTTAGAATTAGACTGAAAAATAAGTAAACCAGAGGGGCGACTCCTCAGGTGTAAAGGGGGTGGGGTATCTCCGCATGGCTAAAGCAAGGGGTAATGCTATCGGCGTTTACATTAGGAGCAAGAGGTACCCACGGCGTATCAATTATTTATGCGTGACCTATACCACCATTACTTTAAAAAAACGACAATCTTCAGCACTTACGGCTCTTATTAGACAGTAATGCGAACGTTTGAACCAATTTCAGAATATATGAATACAGCCTGGGAGCAACTCTCATGCACGACGGGAGACATACGTTAGGTCAAACATCTCTCTAAAAATAATTCTCCGGATCGAAATACCATTGCGCAAAGTGGTATTTTAATGGTGAATCTTGTATTAGACGAGTATCAGAGAAGCGGCAACACACGACCCGACAGAGATGGGTGTGTATATAACCCACCCCCCCGCGGGCCCACCACCCACCCGAAACGTTTCACCCCAACTGCAGACAAGCTTACACTGTAGCTAGATAAATAAATAACATTTTTTGAATTTTAAATCGTTCAGAAAGGATATGCGCGTTGAGATGATCTGTGTGTGAGTTCTGATTTCATAAGAAGGACTACGTTAGCATCCTTGACACCTTGAAGTTGCACTCGAAGTACGACAAGGCGTGCGACGATAATGTATAGAAGTGCATACTTGCGTTCCTGTCAGAGGGCAAGGGTGGGTGAGGTGGGGTAGGTAGTATAGTAGTGGGAGGGTGTACAGGGCCGTGCGGGTTATAAAAAAGTAGAGTACTCCATGAGTATATATGCCTAAGTACAATATATATAGTATATAGTCTACTGGTTCGGTGAAGTAGAGATTAATATAGAGGTATAGGGCGCAGTATTCATATATAGGTATCCACTTTTATTTCCCCACCAAGATCAAATAAGATATAAATATATAAAAGTAAGGAGAAATAAGAATATATGAAATGAGAAATGTAAAAAGTAAAGAATAAGAGATGAGTAGCAAAAAGATATATAAAATATATATAATCTAGATAATTATTTTTTTTAAATAAAGTTCACACCTCACGGGGCTAATAGCTCATATCAAAGGAGGGAGAGCTATTCTCATAGGTAATTTCTAATCCGATAGGATCCGAATAGGATTTCGAAACCGCGATCCTTGCCATGCGACTCCGTCAGCTCTACCGTTGAGCCACAGGTAATATTAAATGGTATTATATAATAAGTATAAAGATCGAATAGATAATATATAAGTAGGAATAATATAGGATAACAAGTGACTAGTCAGCGTGAGTACATACTAGGCACTCCTCAATGGAAAAAGCCACAAGGGGAGGTCTATAATAATATATAATGAAATACGGATAGTTACAAAGATAAATGAGCTAGATATATTATATAGGTGTAGATAACTAATAGGGAGGACAAAATAAAGGTGGTATAACCAATGTAAAAAAGACAAACCTCACATAACTTACATAATTATCGTACATAATCAATAAGTGCAATGAAAGGTAAAATAATCCTGATGAGTATCCTACCCGTAAAAATCCAAATGTAGAATAACAAAATATACGATATATAAGGTATAAATAACTAAAATAATTAAATAAATATGTGATAAATATAACCAGATAATAGTACTACCAAGAGGTCCATATACTATATAGCAGGAGCAACTAGGTAGTAATATAGCAAAATAAATGTAAATAACATAGATAAGTTACTCAAGAGGGAGGAAGACACTTAGAGTCAACAGGAACACTCAAACTAAAATAATAGCAGCATAAGCGCAGACTATATAATACTGGTATGAGGTATATATATAGTATACTAAAAAACTAAGTAAGAAAAGACAAAAATAATACTAACTACCTCATGTATGAGATGTCATACATTCGATTTAATATCCACATTTATCCTTAAATCTATCACTTAGTGGTGCTTCCTCGAATTTTATAAATATCCAACTCTATTTTATACCATATTTGACATATATGATCTATTGTTTCTTTATTTTTTTTAATATTGATAAACCCGTTGTATTTTTATTGATTTTATTTTTTTATTTATTTTTAACATGTTTTGAATACCTTTTCTGGTTCTCCATCTTCCACTGTACTTAGATACTAGATAACTCCACCATCATTACCATATTACTATTTTCCAGACTTTTATGAAAAGACGGAACTCATTTCAACAAGCCAAATAAATGATGCTAGTCGAAATGAACAAATCCTCAGAGAAGCCTATGAGTGACAACTTAGACCTTACGACTTTCTCGTACTTATAACTGTGTTAAAGATAAATGGTTGTTTCTCAATTGCTCTATATAATTAACTCAGCTCTTTACTCATTTATCTAATATAGATTGAAGAGTGAAGAGTCTGTCCAGCACGAAACGTAAGTGAATATATTTCGAGATAGAAACTGAGTAGGGTCAGTACTTTGGTTATTCAATCCTAGTATTTTCTCTGGCACTATTTGATCTCTCTTCTCGTGATCTTATATATTTATGTTATTCAACATATAATGTCCTACCCTTTTTACTAATATGATTTACTAGGAAGGTAATGTGTCCTCGATAGGCATCCATTTTGTGTAGTAGGCTCTCGAGATGCGCCTCTCGTATTATATACAACTGCGGAAACATAGCGGGTCCCTCCCTAGAAAAGTAATGCTTCAACGAACTAAGTAACACTACTAAACAATAAAGACAAATTGTATAATTGCGCTATGATGTACTTCGTCTTCTCTGCGTCTAATCCTACTCTCTATTGATCTCTCTCACTTCTTCTACTCTCGCTCATAACGATCTCTACTGGTACTTTTCTAATGATTTCTCTCACATTCTCAATGACGTACGTCTCATCATCTCTCCTCGCTCTTCTCTCTCTTCTCTCCTCTCTCTTATAATATTATATCATTATTAATTATCAGAAAAATATTAATGCAATCGATATATTAAAAAAAAATAACATAAAAGTTGTTAATTTTGTCAATTACAATTCACTATATAAATATCAAAAAAATTATTTATAACTAAGATTGTCTTAATAATAGCTATATAATATATTATAATATATATATTAATTATATATATATATATAATTATAATAATATATATTATATATATATATATATTAAAATATAATATATATATTATATTATATTATATCAAATTATATATAAATAACTATATATATATATATTAATATATATTAATATATTATATATTTTGTAATATTATTAATAATATTAATATATCATATATTAAAAATCAACTATCACAGCCCCTTACCATGCAAGGTTTATACTACGAGCCTCCAGCCTAACTATTATGTTTTTAATTAATATATATTTAATATATATAATATATATTAAATTTAATATAATATAATATTAATTATTAATTTAATTATATATAATATTATATATATATATATATATTAATATATATTATATATATATATATTGTATATTATTAATAATATTATATTATATATATAATATAATATCTATAATATATATAATATTTATTCTGTCGAACATATATTAATTCCATAGAAAATATAAAGTGTGAAAAGATACGATAAGTTTATAATTTCATTTAGGAAGTTAACTATTATATTTATGTTTACTTAATTAGTTAATTTCTAGATGTGTGCAGAATAGAGGAAATTGGTGCTTTGGTGGAATCGTAATACTGATTCATAATATAGTATAAATGCGATAAAAAAAGTGATATATAATCTGTATAATAGTAGAATATCAGAATATTTTGTAATGTGTTCTCTCGCAAATATAACCAGCATTAGATACCAAAACTATCAGACCAGAACCATAATTCAATCCTCTTTGATTTCAAATACTTTTATCCTTTACAATTTGGTATACCGTATTGAATGTCGTTTTTCAAAACATCTCAATGTTGGAGATAATGTAAAATTAATTATATATATATATATTATAATATATATATATATTATATATATATAGTAATATATAATTATTATATATATATATTATATATTATAATATATATATGATATATATATAATATATATATATATATATATATATAAACAGGTCGGCGGCTCGTGTAAA
>JABUQX010101223.1:37500-40000 GCA_015478945.1 Trachelipus rathkii | reverse complement strand
TATATATATATATACTATATATATATATTATATATAATTATATATATATTATATAGTATTATATATATATATAATATATATATATATAATATAATTATATATATTATATATATATAGTATATATATATTCTCTCTGTAGCGCATCGCTAATACTATCTCATTAATTTCTAAATTGTACGGAGCGAAAAATGTTATATTTTCCCTCAAATGAGTTTGATTTTTGCAACTTTCACTTTATGCAACCCACCGCGATGGACTCATCGGAGAGTAGTCAGAGTGTGTGTGTGGCGTAGAGTGTGTGTGCGTCTGTGTGTGAGTGTGTGTGTGCTTTTGCAGCGTTGCGCAAAAGGGTCAATGCGAATCCATCCTCTCAAAGTGTTTCTTCATTCCTCTGCTTCATAATAAATATAATACATAATGATAATAATAGTAAATTTATACACTATATATGCGGAAGTTTTAATAAGAGGTGTGTTAAAGCAGCTTTCAGTTGGTTTTAGTTTCTTAATTTGTTACGGTAACCAAATATCATTAGAAAATATCTTTCTCTCTCTCTCTCTCTCTCGTTATATAAATATATAATATATATATATAATATAATAATATAGATAGTATTATATATAAATATATAGTATATATATTTATATATATATAATATATATATATATATATATTACTTATATATAGATATATTTATATTATATATATATATATATTATATATATTATATATATTATTTATATATATATATTAGTGGATGCGGACGAATCGTCAACGTCATCGTCATCGTCATCGGCAAAAAATCGATATTTTTTACATCGTTCATTCGTCATCGTCATCGGCAAATTACGCCGATTATTTTGCCATTAATTGAACAATATTAAGAATTTTGAATAATCATATTAAAAATCAATAAATAATAAATAATAATAATAATAATAATAATAATAATAAATAATTAATTAATAAATAATAAGAATAAATAATAATAATAATATAATAATTAATAATAATAATAATAGTAATAAAATATAATAATTCATTATAATATATATATATATATATATATATATATATATATATATATATATATTATTATATATATGATATATTTTATATATAATATATATATATATATATATATTATATATATATATATATATATATATATATATGATAGATATATATGCTTATGGTATGTATGACATTACCAGTGCCTAATGGTTCGCCTTTCTGTATGCGTTCATATCCACATTCACCTCCAGACAACATATCATATACAACAATACTTATATCCACAACCTCTTTCTGACAACATCTTAACAGACATCTCTATCCCTTAATATCCATACAGTAGGGAGAAAAAATTGCCCACATCGTATGTCCTGCGTGTCGTAGAAGCGACTAGGGACGGTGGTGTTAGGTTGGCTGCCTATACCACTTATCATTTTTGCCAGGAATGCTAATGCATGCTCGGAGAAGGTCGTGATCGCAGTAAGCCCCCTTCTATCCTTCGGCGAAAATGTATGAATCGTATCTGTATATGAAATGTCAGAGGAATAAATGTTGAGGAGATGAGGGGAGAGGAATATTTCGATGTATTTAGAGAAGGGCAAAATTTGATTTGCTCGCTTGTGACTGAACAAAGATGAAAGGAAAACGTGTTGAAAATAGTGGTGTGGTGTGAAATGTGTTTGTGTTAGTGTTTATTCTGCTGAGTGAGTTGTGGTAGAGAAAGCTATGTAGACTTTGTGTTGTGTGAGTATAGAAGTCTAAGGCTTAATTGAGTTGTGAAAAGTCAAAATTTGTGTGGTTGCGAACACTATGATCACCATCTGAGGGTAATGTTGAAGAGAATACGATTTTCTGGAATAATCTGAATGATGTTTTGGATGGGGGGAATAGGAGATTCAGTTCATTTGCCAATATCTGCCCACCCAAGGGATTTTTTTTTAAGTTGTCACCACCACTCACGGGCAGAGCCTATTCAAGGAGGGGGTATTACTCTCAAAAGTTTACCCTCTAGCGCAAATTATGCATATGAGCACGACGCAGGCTTTAAGTGAGGGGTAAATTCAGTTAGGAAATACAGAAAGATGGGAAGAGAATTCCACAAAAAGAGGGTGGTGGGAAAGAAGACAGCACCACTAGCAAAACTAGCCTGGAGTTACCAATGTCAAACACAATACTCGTGCGCAGATTACGGCACCTATTGTGCTACGAAGGCGTCGTAAAGGGGGTGCGCGAGTGATAGTTCCCTCGAGCACATGCCGTGCGTTACCTATAGGATAGAGATAAAGCACCAACATCGCCTCACAAAGATCGAGGGTAAGTGAACTGGAAAGTACAGAACAGTTATAAGCCTTTTTGGCCGTTGACTCGACCCTGTCAAAAAGGCCGGGGTGAAACCAGAGCCCCCCCCCCCCAGCTAAGAGAGCAGTACTCCATACAAGGCGGAAGAGACCCTTTGTATAGAGGAGCAACTGAAAAAAGGAGGAAA